>NW_004624805.1:7436502-7460283 GCF_000247695.1 Heterocephalus glaber
GGTGGTTGAGTATCAGAGTGTTCCATCTCATTTCCCTTTGGGGTTGCTGTAGGTGATCCAGAAGTCTGTTTTTGAGGCTTGTTTACATGTGTTCTCATTTCCATGGGGCAGGCGGGTGTGCTTCTGGCAGCCCCGCCGCTCACCTTCTCTGCCCTAGGAATGTGGGATGCCGGCAGAGGAGCTTCCTTCTGGGTGCTGGGACCGGCTCACTTTCTCTGCCCTAGGAGCTTGGGATGGCGGCAGGGGAGCTTCCTTCCGGGTTCTCAACAAAATGTTAATAAAGAATAATCCCCAGTTCTTCAACTAAGAAAGGAAAGTGAAATGCCTAAATGTAATATGTGTCTAGTTGGTGTCCCAAGCGTATGAAGAATGACTGTTTTGGGGACCTTTGCAGCTCAGGCATTTGAACCACATGGAGTGGTGTGTGCAGCTACCGAGCAAACAGAACCGAAATCCTCCCTGCGTAAAGTTGCCACTGTTGCTCTCAAATTCCTTTGAACATGTGGGAGGAAGCAATGAGGAATTCTAGTGTAGGTCCAACATCCCTTACCTGAAATGCTTGAGACCAGAGAGGCTTTGGATTTTTAGGTATTTGGGGATGTTTGTGTTTTATACTATATTTTTACTGCATTCAGCTCTTTTCTTTTTCCATGCTCCTGGATATTGAACCTAGGGCCTTTGCACTGAGCTACATTGCCAGCCTTTAAAAAAACATTTTGTTTTTAGATAAGGTCTTTCTACATTGGTGACTTGTCCAGACTGGGTTTGAATTTGTGATTCTCCTTCCTCAGCCTTGCAGAGTGCTGGGATTACAGGCGTGTGTCACCACCCCCAGGTTTTTTGCACCTGCCTGTTACTGTGATTCATCATATAAAGTCAGGTGTGGAAGTTTACACTTTCAATGTCATGTCAACACTCAGAAAACCTCAGACTTTGGACCATTTGGATTTTCAGATTAAGTGTGCTCAGCTGTATTCTAATTTTGTCATTTCTGATTCCATTGTTGATTTAGGATTCTTAGACTAGAAGAAAAGGGATACAGATGTAAGTTAGAGGAGAATGAACAAAAATCCAAGGTTTTTCTATTTGGCTAGAACATATGCTAATGAATCTATGGTATGTTTTACTCATTATAAAGAAAGGAAAAAAGCAGCAGTGTGAAGGGAAGAGCAATAATCCCTCATGTGTTCAGTAAAAAGTTTGAGAATTACAACCGAGCATGACGAACAGACCAGTAATCCCAGCACTCTGGGGGCCAGAGGCAGGCGGAGCTCAAGTTCAAGCATAGCCTGCGAAACTTACTGAGAGCCTGCTCCGTAGAAAAAATGTTTAAAAAGCTGGGGATGTAGCTCATTGTAAAGGTCTCGTGTTTAATCTCAAGCACCACCAAAGAATGAACAAACAGCTCTAGAATTGATAAGCAACCCACTTAACTACGCTTTCTTCATGTCCTTTCTTTCCTTTGGAAATAGCATTTTCCACTAACCGAGGTTAGATCTCCTTTAAGAAATGGCTGAATTTGGGTCTGGACAGGAAATACATCAGGATACTGAATCACCCTATTATACCAGAAAATGAAGAAGTTATCAGTAGTTACTAGGATGGTACCAAAGCCCTCAGAGCCAAGCCAAGACCTCTGCTGGCCAAAGATGGGAGAATTAGAGTATCCACTACTGCAAGAGATTCAAGAGCTCATGATGATAATAAACAGGAAAGCAAGCAAAGGACAATTGTGAAACAAGTTCTTGTCTCTTCTAATTGAATGGTGTCAATGAGTAACTAAATGCTAGTAGGCAAGATGGTAGTTTTCTTTTATGCAAGTATTCCGGCTAAGAAATGAAGAAGCAGGGATGAGATAGTAGCTCTAGGTATTTAGCAATCATTGCTGTGGTCTGAATATGTCTCTCAGAGCCCATGTGTTGGAAGTGATCCCTGGTGCAGCAGGTGGGGAGGTGAGGCCTGGTGGGAGGTGTGGAAATCATAGGGGTTCCCTGAAGGATGTGAGAGAGTGGGATCGCTCTGTCTCCCCCTTCTACTCTGTGGGTAGGAAGGACCAAGTCAGATACTCACCTCTTGAGCTTGGATTTCCCAGCCTCAGAACTGGGAGAGAATGCTTTGCTGCTCTTGATAAATCTGAGCATTGTGCACAGCAGCACAAAATGTTCTAAATTGTCCTCAGCCACTGCTAGTGTAAAAAATAATAATAAACGGAGGAGAGGCAGCTGACCTTTGTATGCCAGCCGATGGAAGAACACACACTTCCTATGAATTATTCTTAACAAAAGATTATCAAGAAGTGATCAGACATCTTTCTGATTGCCAATTTATGTGCAATGGAGGAGGACAGTGTAGAGCATGTTTACGCCTGGGACGGCCTAGCCACGTCAGGGGGCGTAGAGAAGCCAAGGACCCAGCTCTTCAGGGGATCAGTGGCAAACAGCAAAGGAGGGGGTGGGAAACTCATGGGTTAATAGGGATTTTAAAGAGACAGAATATCCAATTATAAAGTGTGGATCTTGTATTAAATCTTAATTAAAATGAGGCTTTAGAAAAATGAATGGCATTTCCATGCTGATTGGAGAGTTGAACACTAATTGAGTTTTTGGTATTAAGGAATTATTTCTTTAGATATAATAATATTGAAATTATTTTTAAAGAGTCTTTATCTTTTACTAATACGTAATTGAGCGGTTTATAGTTGAAATGATATATCTGGAATTTGCTTTAGATAATACAGGCTAGGGCTGTCAGGAACAACTTACATATGGATTCCGTAAACTACTCTACTTTTGAATGTCTTTAGAATTATCCTTAATATAGATATTTTAAAAAGGAAACATTCATATGGCACTTCTTTAATACTTTCAGAGATTACTTGTTACTTTTTCTCCTTAACCTTTTTTTCCCTCCCTTTCTATACCAATCCAAATTTTAACCTAATATATATTTAGGCATGAATATCTTTTATCAGTCATCTATTTTCATATTCCTCTGCAAAAAAGAAAATTTATTAAAAATTAACTCACATTATATGCAACATTTGACTATATTGTGAGCTCATAATCATTAGTATATAATTGATTAAAATGCCATCACTATACAAGTATATAGTAAATTTTGCTTTTTTTAGTGTGGAGATGAAGACCACGCAGGTGAGACCCCTGTCACAGCTGTTCGTCAGGAGCCTGCTGTCCATGGAGCCCAGCACCATGGCTGTGGCCAGAGCTCCCAGGGAGGCTGAGGAGGGGAGGGCTTGGAAGGGAAGGAGAGGAGGAGCCCAGGGTGGGAAGTTACTGGTCCAGGGCGCCTTGAGTCCAGGGGAAATAGGCCGCCAGGCAACTCCTTGGGTTTTTGCAATGTTTCCCAAGTTGAAGGCAGGGTCCAGATGTTTGCAGTGGATGGAGATTGGTTACAGCAGTGTCACTCCATGCTTCTAACAGTGAGGGTCCTTCCTCAGAAACGTCTTCTAGTTGATACATCAGTCGGTGTACAAGTGACTTAAGTGTCCTTTCCTTTTGCTAAAAGGATAGAAGTGAGTTGGGCGGCGAAAGGATTGGCTGGTCACATTCTCATCTTCAAGGTCATTTATCATCCCGGAAGTCTTTATGTGTAGGTAAACAGTACATTAATTTTAAGAGTCAGGATAGACAATATCTATTCGGTTGTTTTATAATTTTTAAATGTGTATTTTTTATATAAAGTAGCATAAGAGCTGTTCAGAGCTTCATGATTTTCTTGGACTCTAGACACTTTGAGTTTCATAGGTGTCTCCTACTTTAATGAAGCCAATAAGAAAAGTATATTTGATATAATTTTAAATACTTGATTTTGATATCTTTTCTGCTTTATGCCAAACTTAAGAGATTTTCATGGGCCCTAAACGGATCATTTTCTTGGAATGTGTGAGAAAACAAAAACATTTCCTTTGATTTTATAGTTCATTTGTTTCTTCCAATTTTAAAAGCAATGGAAACCTTGTGAACCCTGAGCACTGTGGGCTCTGGGCTGGTGCCCCAAGGTGCTGACGGGGGAGACGGAGTCAGAGGGGGGGAAGCAGAAGCAGCGCTGCACCAGGCCCTTTGTTTTCAGGCCCTTTCTCAGGTGGGGTGCAAAGGGCTCCCTTGTGATGCACATTTATTCCTCTGTTGTCAGAGCTAAAGGAGAGGCCTGGACAGGCCCGGTGTGCTCGGTGTGCTCAGGAGCACAGTTTCTGAGCAGATCATTGAGTCAGCTTGGAGTGAGCTTCTCCACTCTGTGATGTTCCTTTTTAAATTTTCAAGTGTTTGTTTTGTAATAAAAGTCAGACATTTGGGGCTAGGTGGCCTGGGTTTAGAAATGTGGCAGGATTCCCATTCATCCCACCATTCTAATTTTTTAATGTCTTCTGCAGAGGATCGGATGGAGATTCAGGTTTCTTTGGAAATGCCATATGCCCTATTGATGATAAAGTTTCTGGAAATAGGATTGCTATAAAAATGTTGGGAAAGTCTCCAATTTATTACTTTTCATTTTAGCGTCTTTTAATACTTTCAACAGTTTTGACCTTTTCAAAGCTATGTTAATTTTTAAGTTAATCTCTATCCACTGTTTAGAAACTTTTTCTGAAATAGTGTTGTTTATAAGATCTCTCTAGGTTCTTTACTTTTAGAACTTAGACATCAGTGTTATAGAAAGATTGTATCATAAAGTTAACATAACTCTTTTGATCTCTTAATTTTTTTCTTACAAATATACAGGTAGATTTCATCTTCTAGAAAATCTAGGATATTTCCTATAGAGATCTGTTCTCTTAAAATTAACTGGCATTAGAATATTATTTTTTGATCTGATTTAAATATATATTGAAAATAGAAATATTATTCCTATTGTATTTCCTTTTAAGTTGTGAAGTGGAGCATGGCATACAAATGGTATTCTCAGTCTTTCAAATAATTACCTTCTTACTGTGCAGGTTCTATTCAGCATATAAAACCACCCAGTTGTTGTAGATGCAATCTGATTATTATATGTTGACAAGGTCATATATCTATTAATTGGATTGGAGATGGGATATAAAATTGCTGTAATTATTGTAATTTTCTAGCTAATTGCAGGGTTGGTGGTGAATATTTTACTTCTGCAAAATGAAAAACAGTATCCATCAGAAGTTGTTTTATGGGGTTTCAGACATTTTGTTTTACATCTTTTTGTCTCTCTCTCTCTCTCTCTCTCTCTCTCTCTCTCTCTCTCTCTCTCTCCTCATTGATCCTCCTCTGAGTGTCACAGTGCTCATTGGCAGAGCTCAGTGGAATCAGGCAAAGGCAGGAGCTGAGTAGTGCTCTCAGCTTCCTCTTTGTTCTGGTTGCCATGTTACCTCCATTGTTTATTTATAAATTGGAGTGCTTTCCTTTCAGACCTATAACAAAGGTTGAATGGGTCAGATCCAATTGGAAGAGGAATCCTCTGCTTTCTTGTCACCTGTGCCTCATTTTGAATACTCCCTGAAATGAGCATTTAAAAAAAATTAAATTCAATTAGCTTGCATGTTCTTTTTCCTATTTTCTTTTTTAGTTAAAAAATCAAGAAGATTATTGGTTAACCGCTTGGTAATGTAATACAGAGCTTACTTTGCATAGTCTCTCTCATATTTTTGCTGTATTTAAGCCCAGCTCACTTCCAAAGCTGGAAGCTGATGTGTTGTTTTTGAAATACTGGTGTAGATACCAGGTGGGTGTGCTTGCATGGCGTGGAGGTATGAGTAGGGTACTGCGGTGCTCAGGGGGTTGAGAAGCTTGCAATGGAAGATGGGAAAGTGGGCTGATGTTTATTCCCTGCTGAAATATGAACTGGAGACGCAGGTGAACATTGCCAAACCTAATGAGCAATTTGGCAGATGAGACAGGCTGTCAGGCGACAGCAGTTCAGCAGCGGACACTGTGCCCATGAACCAAGTTTGTTCCAAAGGACTACATTAAAAAACTACAAATAACCTCCTTCCTTGATATTTGCTATCACAAAGAGGTATATTTTGTTCTTCTCATTTCCAATTAGGTAACCGGCAATCAACATATGGTGATGTAAAATTATTTTTAAACTTGCCTTTTTTCATGTTTCATCCCCCCAAAATGAACAAGATGTATTTCTTCTCTGCGTCAGAACAGAAGTCGTACTAGGCTCTAACACAGACTAATAAAGCAGAAGCGCTCACTTGCTTCATTGGAGTGCAGCGTTTCACCTGTGGCCTTTCCACTGGAACACACCGAAGTAACGTGTGCAGGCTTTCCAGTGTCCTGTGCCATTTGTGTGACTTGGGTTGGAAATCCTCTCCTCCCATTGAGCACATGAACATTTGAACATGTGCACGCCCCTTCCTCACCAAGGCCATTGGATGTTGTATTGTTTAAGGGACACATGGAAAAGATCTTCATAACTTTGCCAAAAAGCTGCGAACACTCATTGTGTGCATCTCAAGATCCCACGCTACTGCTTTATTTGTGGCATTTTGAAATAATTGAGTTCGGAGCCCAAGTATCCTTGTATTTCTATCTGGCACTCATATCCCCAAGTTAACTTTAGATAAAGTAACATTTGTGCACTTAATTATGTCTATGTGAAGCCCCCCTCCCCCAGAGCCGGGAATTGAACCCAGGGCCTCATTCATGCTAAGTACCTGCCATTTCCCGGGCCATACTCCCAAGCCCAAAGCACTTAAATTAAAAGAAAAGTTCACAAATACATAAAAGGTATTTTACTCTTATTAGTAACAGAGTCAGTTGACCCTAGGAGTATTGTTTTTTAGAGCTTTTCTGCCCCATTGAATGAGATGCAGACAGTCACCTGTAGGCGACACGGTCCCTGAACTCACCTGCAGAGTTGCCTGTGGGGCTTCACTGCTCCCTGGTGGCTCTGAACCTCTGATACATGCAGCCCTGTAAGGGGGATCAGCCATAGATGTCACAGGATGTTTTGGATTTGGACCCCTCTGGCCGAGGCTGTTAATGTCATTCCAAACCTGCTAAAATCATAGGTGAGAACAGTTCTGCTTTTTTATTTTTTATTTATTTTATTTATTATTTATTTATTTATTTGGTACCGGGGATTGAACTTGGGTCTTTGCGCTTGTGTAGCAGGCGGCGAAACCACTGAGCTAAATCCCCAGCCCCAGTTTTTAAAATATATTTTACCCCATTTCCTCCCTCAAGCCCCTCCTCTAGGTGAGGACAGTTTTATGCATTCACTCTTTCTGTCCAAAAGATTGTCCTTGGTCCATTGGTTAGCAGTTTTTCCTCCTGACTTACTTAGGCTGGAGCATTATGCTTTACTAACCTCCGAGTCCTGCCTTGTACTCTTGCCTTTCTATGGAAACACACCTGATATGTCTGGTTACATTATCTGTCCACCAGGCCCAGAAACAGTTGTGTATACCTGCCAATTCATTACAGCTATGTAGCTGTGACTTCTTAAAGTGTAATTTAAATCAAAGTAAGAAAGCCTGTTTACAAATAGGCAGCAAGAACTATGACATTACATAGAAAAAATAATTATATAAAAATGTTTGTTTCACGGAGATTGTTCAGCAGTGAAGAAGCCAGGTTTCTTTTCTGTTTTCATCTTTTGTTCCATCTGAGTATTTAGCTTCCTTTTCCTATTAGTACCTAGCACAGGGAGAGTCCTATTGTGGATTATTTTGTCAGCATGAAAGCCTGGCAGATAAAATCCTTTCTTCTCCTCTTGCTGTAGTTGATATAGATCTCTTGTTTACTTCTTGAGAATATGTTTGCTTATTTATTCTTTTCATTGCTTTTAATGTCAGAAATGGCTTTGTGGCCCTGGTTCTGTTTGCTCCTGCCTAGCTCCTGTACCCAGCTGGAGGTGTGCCTTGTATTTCAGAAGCGTTGCGCCAACCCTGATGAGCGGACGCAGGGAGGCAGCAAAGTGTGGTAAAGATGCCTTTGATGGTCCTCTCTTCTGATTTCCACGGAGTGGAGACTAGTAGTCTCTGTGCAGGGTACATTTCAAAGGGGAGACCACCTCCAAATTTAATCTATTAGGTTATTTTGTATTTCCTCAAATTGTGTATATTGTAAAAAATTTTTCTTTCTTTTTTGAGACAGGGTCTTGCTTTCTAGTTCAGGCTGCCTTCAAACTGACAGCAGTCCTCCTGCCTCAGCCTTGAAAGTGCTGGGATTACAGGTGTGCCACCATGCTGAGATCTAGTAATTTGTTGTTATCACTTCGCTGCCTGTGTCTCAGCAAGTCATTTCTTCTCCCTAGCGAATAATCTTCATGAAAACTCCATGTGGTTTGTAACTGTAGAAGTGCACTCAAGCCCTGCTTCAGAAAAGTTGGCCACAGTACTCCCCAGAAACATAGCTTCTTACAGTACGCTCTTCCCATATCTTCGATTTGATGCGTCCTCTAGTATTTTCCTCATCCTGACATCTGGAAACATCTGAACTTAAGTCAGATCTGGAATTTTCACGAGCTGTCTCAGGAGAATGGTGTCTCGTTACCTCTGCTACGGTTTTCCCTCTGTGCTTGTGAGCGCAGGCCTCTGGCCTGTTCATCTCAGAACTTGCGGTCACACTGTGTGTTCTGTTTGTGCTGTCTTGGAGCCGAGGAATGCTTTCTGAGCCCAGCATTGTCGGTCCTGGGCTGTGGCAGCTGGTCTCTCATTTTCACACTTTTCCTTACAGAGTGAGAGGCACGCACAGCAGCCACCAGAGCTTCCGGCCTGTGCTGGAGGTCTTCCTGCCGCATTGCACAGGGTGTAATCCCACTTCCTTGTGGTAGTGCCCTAGGGTAACTAAATGTTACACATGCGAGGTGTGCGTGTGTGCATGCATTCGTGCATACATGTACATGTGCAGCTGGTATTTAGTGAGGTTGTATAGGGAAGGATCATAGAAGCAGCGTATAACTGCAGGAAAATAAATCATTTGTGAAAGATAATTTCCATGTTGAAAGATGGAAAATTACAATTGTATCAGTCAGGGAAGCCTTGGACCAGCCGTGCCGTGGAAAAAGCAGTGACTAGAGGGCATTTCAGAGTACGGCTGGTTATGTAACCTATCATCACTTTTAATTAAAGTGTCAGTTTGGGCCATGGCTGATCCATTGGTTAATTTGTTATTTAAATCAGCTTGAGGAGTATTTATTTTAAATATAGAATTTGTGTTAATGAATTGGAAAAGAATATCTTATTGCTTGGCAGAGATGTTATAGCTTAAAGATTTATGACTGAGAATAAAAACTAGCTGGTGATCAGTTTGCTTAAGTTCTATGAAAGTCTACTCTAATTTTCTTTCATGATAGCCCTTCTTTGGTAACCAGAGTGAGCAGGTCAGGAGTGGAGGTAGAGACCAAGGCCCTTGATGTGTCAGGAATCAGAGATCAGAACAAAACGGTACTGAGTGCTGAGTGTGGGTCTTGGACCTGCGGTGTGGCAGGGGAGGCCCAGCAGCCTGAGGAGGAGGTGAGGGAGCCGGGTGGACAGGAGAGTTGGGGCCGCCATCGGTCCATGCTGGGGCAGGAGGTCAACCCTCTGCCCTTGGAGATTTTCCTTCTCTTCAGAATTGGGAATTAGCTTCATCAGAAGTAATAAGTCACCATCCGCCTCAGTTTGGATATATTTCTCTGTGTGTTCATGTATGTGTTCTCATCTGTATATGAGGTGGTATGAACCTTAAAACACATCCCTATGGTAAAGCTCACTTTATAAACTAGGCGCAGCAAGGGATGAACAGCAATAGCCAGTGATAGAGGAGAAGTAACTTTATGTGAGTGTGGTGTCTTGCTCTGACTCCGAGTCTCGTGCTGGACTGGTCTCCTGTTCCTGTGCGAGGTGATCCTCCCAGGAAGCACTTCTGGCTTTTCCTTGGCAGACCCGGTCACCAGCCTCACTGCCCTTGTGGTTTGAGGCCATCAGTGCTTAGACTGAGGGTGACTTGGAGAAACGCACTTTGATACACTGCAGGTGAGCTGCTGCCCAGGCCTGCCAGACAGTGACTGAGGGAGGAGTGGGTCCGGTGTGGACAGAGTGGCTGCTCCTGTCCAGGCGAAGTGGAGTGGTTGGCACAGGTGGTCTTATGTCACCCACAGTGGCAGGCAGTTACACATTGTTCACTGTTTACTTCTGGAACTTTCTGTTTCATGTTTTGGGATCGTAGCTGACTGCAGCTGCGTGAGTCTATGGAGAACAGAACTGCAGGGATGGGCTGGGGGCTACCACACTGGCACAGGCTTTCTAATGTCTTAGGGTATTGCAGAAAAAGATGAGCACTTCTGTCGTTTTTACTTGATTTTTGTGTGATGCTAAGAGTGGAACCCATCTTAGAGAAGGAATCCATCACAGAGCCGAGCCCAGCCCTGCTGTACAGTTAATTCGGTTCATGGACTGAATTCTTTCCACGACTTTGGCTGCAAACCAAATCGGACGGGAACCAAATCGGATCTCCCAGAAGTCAACATTGAACGTTACCACTGAATTTGATTTGGTTTTTGTCTAATTTGGTTTGCGACGACAATGGTGGAAAGGATTCAGTTCGTGAATGGAGGCACCAGTGTACATGTGAAGGTGTTCTCTAATCCGGTGACTCTGGGTACCAGGGTGAGCATTTGACCCAACAGTGACATTCATGGGCTGCATCTTAAGAACGCCAGGAAGGGAAGTAATGAACACAGACGGGTAGGACCACTGTCTTAGCATTTCCTGAGGCCTGGTTTTATTTAGGTAGATAGAGCCACATTTGTAAAAATAAAAATCTAGCCCTTAGTGTGCAGTTGTGTTCACTTGGTAGAAATAATCCATGGTAACTAAGTTAGTTGATGTTTTTATCTTGTTGCGTAATTAAAAATAATTTTCATAATAATTTTTGACTTGTATTCTGTTGGAAATCCTGATTAGAAAAATCATGTACCACAAGTGGAAGCTGAACACGCTCTTCCAGGTACACTTCCAACTCTTATTCCTGGTGATTTATTTTACTCATCTCTTAAGTTTTGAAAGTTATCTTAGTCAGGATCTAAGTAAGGAACTTAGTTTTTCATGGTCCTGCTTTGTAATGGAACTTATGGTAATGTTTGTAACTTTCACTCATGAACCTGTATTAGCTAAGTATTGGACATGATTTCCATTCATGAGCCTCTATGTCAGGAGCCATTCTTGAACTGTTTTACTGTTTATAGTAATTCTGTTGTGAACAGGGCTTTAAAAATGACCAAAGAGCCAGGTGTGTTGGCACACTCCTGTAATCCCAGAATGTGTTAGGCTGAGGTAGGAGAATCACCTTGCGTTCAAGGCCAGCCTGAGCTACATGGTGAGTTCAAGGATAACCTGAAGTACACAGCAAGACCCTGTCTCCAAAAAAACAAAAAACAAAAACAAAAAACAAAACAAAGAGCAAAGATTATTTCTGATAAGTCTTTGTGAGCACAAGGGTTTAAAAGTCTTTCTGTATTGCACCAACCTGTTTTCTTCTCTTGATTAGGAAGTAGTGGACTTTTGAGAATTCACTGGTCTTGTAAAGAATTAGAGGTTCTCCTAGTCACAGAGCCCTTTCATGTTCTCTATTTTGCTTTATTTAGTAGGTACTTATGTATGTTCCCCTGTAGCATGTAACTTTTTGTACAAGAATCACGCCAGGTGTGGTTGTACACATGTGTACACTCAGAAGGCTGAGGTATGAGGATTGCTTGAGCCCCGAAGTTGAAGGCAGCTTGGATAATATACTCATAAGACCACGTTTCAACAAAAGAAAGCATTGTACCTTCATCATCTCTGTGTGCCAGCTGGCTCAGTGGCTCTGCATTCAAGCAGTAGCTCCACTTTCCTTTCCTCTCAGCCTGTGAGACTGGCTGTGGCACAAAGGGATGCGCATAAAGAGCGATCTAGGTCAGCGCTGAGGAGAGAGCTGGACAGTGTACTCATTTCTGTTCAGGTTCGAGATAAGGCAGCAGGCAGAAAGCCCACTCACTGAATATCAAGCATCAGCTGATCCAGGCTCAGAGGTGTACCTGGATGTTTAACTTCCTTTATCAAATCCCTTTGATAGCAGTGCTATTTACACTGCAGAAATGTGTCATGATACTTTTCAGTGGACACCATTTTTCATTGTTTATACATTCTTCAAACGACTCACAGCTTTTCACGTCTATATCTTCACTTGCAGATGCTTGATTAGGGTCTGGTGAAAAGTGGTATTAGTGAAGAAAATTCAGATCCATACTTATAAAATATATCCACTCAAAGCATACCTAAAATGACCTATTTTTCTTTACAGTTACGCTATCCATCTTCATTCTTCTTTGATTACCAAGGCTTAGTAAATCACTGTATTTTTGTCAAGATCTTGGTGTACAGGCTTTATCACGCCATAGGAGAAGTTCAATTTAACTATTAGTTTATAGTTGTGTTTTATTACCTCTTATCAACTTTAAAGAAAGAAAAAATAAATACGAATAATTTTGAACTAAGTAAGTTGAGTACTGGGAAAATAACTTTATTTTCAGTAATTATGCTGTAGACCATGATTATTCCTTATATTTGATGGAAAGCTAAGTATCCATATAGGCCTTTTTACTTTAAATATCCATAGCAAGGATAAAGAATAACGTGAATGACATGTATGATATGAAAATAGTGTTCATAAATCTCAGGGGACAGGTTTTTTAAAATGCAGTTAATGGCTCTAAATACATACTCTCTGAATTTTTTTATCCTGGTAAATTCTGTCCTTTAAGTACATATCACATGTGCACCTTTCCCCCTAGATACACTCTTGGGGGAGCCCTTATTAATCAGATGATGCTAATAAATAGTGAAGTCTGTCTACATCTGCCTGCTTTTCATAATTTGCTGTCTGTTCCTATTGGCTTTGAGCTTCTTTCTAGTTTTTAGGCTATTCACATTAGAAATTGCTTTTGTTCTTCCAACATACTTACTAATCTCATCAGTAAATATTACGTTGTTGAGTAATTTTTAGTAATATACTTGAAGGACATCAAAATAGTGTAAGTTTTTGACATTTCTTCACTGTTACTTTATATTGCTTTGTGGCCCCTTGACTTATCTTTAAAAATATGTGCTAAATTGTGTGGGCAAACTGTGGCTGCTTTAACTGTAACTTGATTATGATCAGATGTGCTTAATCTTTCTTAAACATATAAGAAATAAGACTGCAGTAGTATTTGTTAATTAATTAATAGCTTTTTTTTGGTATCAAGGATCAAACTTGGGACCTTGGCGCTTGTGAGGCAGGTGCCGGCACCACTGAGCTAAATCCCCGGCCCACTACAGTAGTATTTGTTACTTTTCAAAGTCAAAGTGCACCTAAGTGAATATGATTTGAGTTACATCTGGACATACTAATTATGTTGTTAAATTTCATGTTATATCTAACTCATTTAACTTGTGAGGAGCAGTGCTTCAGGAGGCTGGATTTAGCAAATCTTTTCAGTAAAACCAGACTGCTTCTGAATGAGCTTTGTATAGTCAGCACAGTGGAATAGAAAATACTGTAGAAATCATTATCATGAATATATGACTTTAGACAGCTTGCCTTTAAAAATCCAACCCTATCTGGAAAAAAGGCTATTATTCCATATCATTATGTTGCATATTTTTCATTTATCTTCATAACTGTCTAGATTACTGGCTCATTTGTCTTTTTTTTTTAATGGTTCTGATATCAAATCCAGAACTCACAGCTGCTAGGCAAGTGCTCTACCTCTGAGCTACATCCCCAGCCCTATTCTTTTATAATAGAAAAATGTATACCCAAAACTAAGAATACTGAAATCCTGTGTTTTAGTTAGTTTCTCATTGCTGGAACTTTAAAAATACCTGATACCCACAAGTTTAAGGAGGAGAGGCTTATCTTGCCTCACAGTTTGTAGAAGTTTCAGTCTGTAGTCAGCTGGCTCCATGGCAGGGTAGCATGGCAGGGCGGCACGGCAGAGGGGAAGCAGTCCATGGGAGGGCAGGCAGGAAGCAGGGGGTGTATGTCTCTCCTGGCCGCACCCACTGTGACCCACCTCTTCCCACCTGGTTTCTCTTCCCAATATCACGCTCTGCTGTTGTCAGTGGACTACTCCAGGGATGAGTGTCACACATCTGTGATCCAGTTACCTCCCCAAAGCCCCATCTGTGAGTGCATGAGGCTATGGGGAGACATTTTAGATATAAACTGTAACACCCTGTACCTACCTGTCAGTTTTGAGTTGTCAACTTCTAGTCAGGCTCCTTTCATGCTGACACACAAGCTCCTCCAAACAAAATTATTTTGAAGCCAATTCCAGACCTTGTGTCCTTTCTTCTCAGAATGTTTTAGTATATATTTTTAAAAGATAAAATTTTTTTATATAACCCAATGCTGTTTAACAAAACAGTACTTTCTTAATGCTATGTAATAGCATCATTAAAATGCCTCTAATTGCTTGTCAGTGTGGTTTTATATTTTATATTTGGCTCAAAATCCAAGCAAAAAATACACATTGTACTTGTTGATAAAGCTCTGACACCTCTTTTGTTCTGTAGTTTCTTCTCCTCCGCTCTGCCCATGGCATGGATGCATGGGTTCTTATTTTTAAAAATTTCTTCATTGAAATGGGCTATTTTTTCTCTGTGGTTTCTTTGTCTGGATTTTGCTGAATCTAGATGCTCTGTCTCCTGTGTTATTTGTTGGTTTGGACGCTGGGCATTGAACCCAGGGCCTCGTGCTTGCTAAGTGCATGCTCTGCTCTGTGCGTCTTGTGAACTAGAACTCGGATGCCGAGCCTTGATAGGGTTCTGATTTGAATTTCCAACAGGAGTGTCTCGAAGTAGTGCTGTACGATTCCTTCTGAAGAGGCATAAAGTGTAGCTGTTGGTCAGTGTGTGAGCAGCCATTGGTAAACACTGCCTGGATCCTTTATGCCATTGTGTTTGCTACATGTTATTATTCTCATATCTTTATTGATTGTCTGGAATATTTCTACAAAGAGCAGCTTTTCCTTGTCATGTCTTCTGTTACTCTGTGGCACAGTTTGTACAGGAAAGGCCAAATGCTTACTTCCATCCCTATCACTTTGCAAAGAATGAGTTGAATTTATAAGTCTGCATTTCTCCAGCTTCTTTTTTCTTCCCTTTTGTTAAAAAGCACCATGAAAGCGTTGGGCATCATTCTTGCTGCCTTTCATGCAGCTGCACGTGTTTGGAAGTGGGACCTCTCATCTTTGCTTCCCCTCAGGGTGTGAACCCTGCTTGTCTCTCGGGCTTTCTGCAGAACACCCGGAGCGTTTTTTAAAAGGGGAAGATAGTTGGGGGCCATTTTCTGGATACATTGGTTTTATTTTAGATAAACCTAAACATTCTTTAAAATCAAGAGTATCCTTGGCTCTTGCTTCGGTTTTCAAACTGACGTCTGTGTATTGAATCTACCTTGGGAAGTTTGAGAGGGGATTCTTCCTTGTGGTTCTCGGTGTCCATTGCATTTCCTTTATCTGTGCTCTGGTAGAGTTTCCAGTGACTGTGAGCCTAGTTTGTTGCTGACATGGACCGTGTTTGCTGAGGGCCATTCCTGGGCTCATCTGCGTGGCTCCAGTCAAGTGCCAGGTTATGGTGCCCCTGTGCTTACTTTGAGGTTTTTATTTTCCCTATAAATAGTGAAGAAGAAACGGCCTTTCATTTAATGAGTGTAACATTTTAGATTTGCCGCTGGGAAAACTGAGTGCCAGAAAATTGTGCCAGACTATTGCGATGTCATCAGTTGGCAGAGTGTAAGGGAATTTGGTCACAGCCCCGATTCCAGAGGCCTGAAGAGGTTCTCCCAGCATCCTCTCCCCTGAGAATTTATGTGGCTCCACGTCCACGCGGTACTGACCCATTCCCATGAGATGTACATCCTGCATCTGAGCCCCCGAGGCTGGCATCCTCAGTGGCCTCTGAGATGCAATGTAAACCTTGCACGTGTCTTTATTATCTCGAAATTTTAAACTTCCAGTCCTTTCATATGTTTAATAGTGTTTGTTTTAGAAAAACTGAGCATACATTCCAATGATAAGTAAATAGAATGCTTTATTGTGTGTGCATACTCAAAAAGGTTTTGCTGGGCTGGAAGTGTAGCTCCATCGTGTAGGGAGTTTGTGCATGTGCAAGGCCCTGGATTCCATCCGCAGCACCCCAGCGTGCGCACACACACACACACACACCCCCTAATGGTGTGGTTTATCTGGAAAGTTCACAGTCCCAGCCTGCCTGCTGGTCAGTTCTTCTGCATCCTCTCAGGGGCAGCCCTTCGGCCCATTTCTCCAGTTTGTTTAAGAGTGATTATTTAATAATTCATATCACATTTTTTTATAGCCCATTGCTTAAAAACCTCCAGCAGCCTCCCAGTGTTTTGGAGTACAGTGAAGAAGAGGGCACTTTGTTGATCGTCTGGCTCTTTCCAGCCTTAGCCCTTTCCTGCCATCCTGGGTACCCTGGGTCTCCTCAGCCTGCTCCCCTCCCTCCTGTCTTCCTCTCTTCCTGCCGGGTGGCGGAAGTTCTCTGTCCTCTTCGCCTCCCTGGCTGGTCTCCTCTCACTCCTCAGGCCACTCTCGGGTTGTAGTTTTCTGATAAACCGGCTCCATCATCTGCTAGTGTTTTGGTGACTCTGGGAAAATGGGGAATTTGTCTGGGTTTTGTGGATCCACTGGTGTGCTGGGAACCGTGTTCCAGCCGGCTGTCTGGAGTCCATAATGACCCGGCTTGTAGCATTAGTACATTTTCCTGTGAAGATGCTCACGCTGGCCAGCTTGAGGTACTACGGTGAGGTCACAGAAAGCAGAGTTGGAAAGGGATGCCTGCCGTTATACGGCATTCCCACCATAAAGACGCAACAAGTGTGCTGGCAGTGTGCACCATGATAAAACACAATAAAGTAATTAGAAAGTGAAGATCTTTGGGCTTCTTTGTTAATATTATCTAATAATGACTTCAAGTAACAGTGAACCCCCACTACATCCCGAAGATGTAGTGCTCTGCTCTCAAGCCATGGTATGAGCCAGTCTAGAAATCCCTCACGTCGCAGGGGGAAGAATCGTGTTTTTTGAGTTGGTGAAAGACGTTGTGTAGTTGGTTATTGCAGCTAATTCCTGCTGCAGGGCACCTGGAGCAATTTCAGGATGAGCTAGTGACAGGAGGGAGGAAGACAGGGAAATTGTTAAAGGTGGATGGAGCCGCTGACGGGATTGAAAGGAGAAGGTTGGGAAAGAGAGTCCCAACAGCCTTGACCGCGACTGTGTCAAAGGTTTGTCCCTTCCACTCCTCCACCGTGGCTGTCCTCTGTCATGCCGTTCTTGCATGCCATCCCCGTGGGCGTTTTGGAGTTGTGACCCTGTGCCCTGGTGGTGGCACTCTGTCCCTATGGGTGTCAAAGCCCTGCTCTACGTGTGCCCCAGCTGGCTCAGGCATCACCCTGGGAAGCAGAAACCAGGGCTCTTTCCCGCCGTTGCTCTTTTCCAGCGATTTAACTGTCATATCAAAATATCTAATGTGCTTTTTAATGTCTGAGCTCAGTAGCTATGTTTTGATGTGGAGCCATTCGTCCAGTAGCTGCCGCGGTCTTAATGATTCTTGTGGTTAATTTATGAAGCTATGGAACACTGTTGAACAGTTCCAGTAGGAGTTTGTTTGCTCTTCTTAGAAATGTAAGCAAAAAAAAAGTGGTACAGTATGTCAGAACAGATTTTGAGCCTTCCTGAAGAGGCTCCATTTGGGTCATTGTAGTTCTTACCCATCATGTGCCTTAGAGCATATGTAAGTGTTTGAAATTTGAGATTTCAAAGATTTGAGAGTTTTGAAGGTAATTTTCCTCATAAAATAAGAGCAGTGTTCAGTTCCCAGTCTTTTGTGATTTGTGTGATGCATAATTGGAAGACTGTTGCTTGGAATAAATTAATACTAATTAACTTCTTCATCAGACACTTTTTTGAGCAGTAAGTTGTAGTTTTGCTGGAGTAAGTCATATACCCCTTGACTCTGAAAATCAAAGCCTAACATCGTTTGTGTAACTGTATAGATGATGCCATATAAACCCAGTAATCTACTATATGAGCTCTGATTTGGGAGATAGGTTAATATCTGAAATAACAAAAACAATAATTAGAAAACAAAAAGGAATTGTGAAAAAAGCAAAATGTAAATTGGAGTTGAAAACTATGAGAAAGAACATTTTCTCTGTATCTAAACCATCTATCAGGTGTTCTTTAGATTCCTCAAAGCATTGTGTTTGCTTCCTGGCAGCCAGTGGGACATGGGATAAAAAGATGACTCATCTAAAATGTCCCTCCTTATTCACCTTTCTGATGGAACACAAGGCCCGTCAGACTCCTGCAGCTGTCACTTATTCCTGTCTTCTACCTGTGAGTGAGACCCTTAGGCTTTGCTCCTTTCAATTTTCCTTTAATAGCCATGTTATTTAAATTTTCTTTGAGCCTCCTTTGTGTTGTATATGAATGAGCTTGTGTCTTTGGAAAGTGCGTTAATGTCCTCTCTGTTGGGCAGTCACCAGTAAGATAATCTGTGGGGGAAGATGAAAAAGAAACCCAATGTAAGTGAACTGAAATTAATAAGCAAGCATGTACTCAGCAGCATATCAGCTTGTTCAGTAATAACTTCCATGCCTTCCGTTATACTTGTTTCATAAGCCACTGAGTATGTGTAAAAAGTAAAATACATACAGATGCCACGGGGATGACCCAAGGCCACCCCAGTGCTGAAGCTGGGGCTCCAGGCATCAGTGTTGACCTCAGGAAGTTCAGGGGCAGGCGATTTGCTCTGAAAAATGAATGATAAGATATTAAGCTTGCTTTGTTGGGTATACACAGTAGAAACCAAAAATGGTGAACATTTTCATTTGTGGAATCTCTATTTCTCTATTCATTGCCTTAATTGACCGATCATTGAGAGCGAGATTATCAGAAAAACACTTTAGTAATGTTTGCCTCCACCTACTAAATTGGTAGTTTTGTCTGAATTAATCAGTTCGACCTAAGTTCCTAAATTGACTAAGCGTTTGACTGAAAAGATTCTTTAGGTGAAAATATAGACTATTTCATGGGATTGTAGGATGTATTGTGTTGCAAGTATGGATTGAGGGCATACAGCACATTGCTGCTAATCCCGGCAAATGTTTCTGACATGGATATAAAAGCAAACGCCATCTTGGTTACAAAAGTGAGTGTAAATTTAAACATTTCAATAGCCATGTGGTAGGACATTTCCAGTATTTTTTAAAGGTTAACTGTCAAATTCTAGGTCCTTTAAAGAAAAAGTTTTAAATGGCTGGGAATATAGTATGTACTCTATCCACATTATTTCCACACAAAACAGCCCTCTGTACTTGTAAAAGTCAAAAGCAGAGGCTTTAAGGAGTGAATCTGAGCCCTCTTCAGGTTGTTTCTGACTGGCACAAGGATGCAGGTGGACTGGACGGTGCCCGGCGGCCGACTTGCCCTCCTGTTCTGTCCCCAGTCCTCAGGGAGTCTCTGCTTCCAGTGTTGAGTCAATGTGAGGTCGTATTTGCAGGGGAGACTAAGGAGGCATATTAGGAATCTGTAGTAACGTACATACACTTTATAAAATCAAGTAAGATTGATGACCGCCCCTACTTAATTCAGAGCAAAGGAAGAGAATCTAATTTTTCTATTTTTCCACACCTCGTTTGCCATAATGAAAATGGCATACTGCTTTGAATCGTTTCCAATGAAATGATTTTCAATATTGTTGTCTTTGTGACATTTGGACAATTAGAATGCATTTCTTAAGCCTACTGGAAGTGCTGCAATGCTTTCTCTCTCTTTTCCCAGTGGCCCTCTCTGTGCTTGTTGCCTAGGAAACCACTATTAGGTTGAATTCTGTTTGCTTGGTTGTCAGACTGGCAGAATTAGGGGTAAAGTTCTTGGCTTTAGAGTTGTAAAAGTGGTGCTTTAGTATTAGAAATGTTTTATCAGTGTTGAAGTGCTTTATCTCCTCAATTAAAAAGCAGCCAAGCATTTATTTGGTTTTCTTAAAATATAAAATAGCGGATTATTATTTTCCTTGATTATTATTGTAATACTGTTTTGTATACAGATTTGCAGTAGGATTTGAATTGTCACAGTGGGTTAGTTCCAAATATAGGGCTTTAATAAAAATTTTATGTAAGTATGTGCTTACTTCCTTGGGGAGTCATGGACATGTATTACAATTCTCCAAACCTGCAGATATAAACATTAGAATACTTCATAAAATATTCAATGATATTTTAGAAAATGCAGGTTATTTTGCCCTACATTTGAAACCAGAAAAACTAAGCTTTTTCAAATTGAAGTTTGCAAGAAGTAGTGGACCTGTCTCAGCTCTTTTCCTTTCTGAGTGACTAAAAGTGAATGAAACTGAAAGTAAGAAGCTGTGGTTCCCTAACTGTACCTGTATCTCACCTAGCTCAGTGTCCTGCGAGATTGTCCAGGGGCTGCGTGCGCACAACACAGCAGCCACTAACCCCGCGTGGTCTGTGAGCCAGGAGTGAAGCAAGGAGAGGAAGCACCTGAGTGTAAACAGCCGTGTGGGCAGTGGTCTGTACGGGCCCAGGGCGTCACCGGTGGCTTGCTAGAAATGCAGAGTACGGGCCACCACCAGGCCCCACTTCCTGGGCATCTGTACTGTAAACGGTCCCGGAGCGGCGCACTGCAGCGCTCTCTGGTGGGCACGCACAGGAATGACCTGGAGAGCTCACAGCTACAGCGCCGGGCCTCACCTTCCATGTGGCCCGAAGTTTTAGGTGGGCCTTTTATGACATCTTCTCAGATCACTTCCGTGACTGTGAAGCTTTAGGACACTGATGTCACAGAGAGCGGATGCCCTAGTGGGGTGGAGCGATCTGACCTGGCAGCCTGGACTTTGCATCCTGAGTGCCTCGTGCCTGCCAAGAGCTGCTCCCTCAAGTGGACTGAGCGCGTGACATGCAGTGAAATGTATAGATTAGGGCTGTGGGACACATTTCTGCTAATCTAGTGCATGTTCCTGACATGGCTGAGAATATGAGTCATACACACACATACATGCACGCACCTTCCTTCATTCTGTCTCTTCTCACTCCTGTCTCTTTTCACTCCCTTGCACAAGTCCCCTAATAATAGAGTAAATTGTGGTGCAGTCCAAAGCCTCCTTTGTTTGCCAGTCTTACCCAGAGGGAGTTTGCCTCATCCTTAATTGTCTTTTCATGGCCGTGTTTGTAGCTGGGGAGAGTGATCCACAGACTCAGGCCCCGTGGGTCCACGGCTGAGGGATGGTGGCTTCTGTCCTGCTCTGGCTTTCAGTGCGGGGTCAGCTCAGGGTGTGCCGCCCTGCTCCCATGTGGCAGCCCGAGGAGATAGTGCCGGGAAGGGAAGAGTCCCAGTGGATCTGAGCACTGCTTTAAGCTCCCAGTGCTCAGGAGTTCATGCTTATCAGATGGGAACTCCTTTGCCTTGGCTTGGTTCTGAGGTGTGGGATCTGTCTCCTCCAGTCACTCACGGGTTAACTTCACCCGGGTATTGCAGTCCTGTTACACTGAGTTTCCCTACTTATAAAGTGGGAATAATAATGATGACGATGGTAGAACCTATTTTTGTGGCCTTGTTCTGAAGATTTATCAGTTAGTGCATTTAAGTTCTTAGCACATACATGACCGCAGTAAATGCTCAATAAATGTTAGTAATTGTGGGCTTGATTGGCTTATTATGAATGATCGGGATGCATTCAGTTGTACATTACTCTTCCCTTAAGGAGAAGAATGTCTTGGATTAGCTATGAAGGATCCTGCACTTTGAAGGTAGTGTGAACAGACAGGAGGCCATATGTTTCAGAGCCACGAAGTCTTACTGCTGCCTTCCAGCAGCCGGTTGGTGCCAAATGGCTTTATTAATAGCCAGTGTTCCATCGTAAGGAATTAATTTGAAACTGGAACACTCAAGACAGGAAAATGGGTAATGAGCTATTTGAATGCTTTTGAAGTGCTCCTGTCTTATTTTGCCTGTGTAATATGGCATTTCTTCAACTCCGGCGGTCCCTGGTCCTTTATTCCCTTTCACCTTTCTGTGTAGCACTGGTGCCTCCTGACAGTCTTTGGGGGCATGGCAGGTACTCAGTAGACAGTTGTCTTCAAGGAATGAGCCCCCATTTCCTTAAGTTGTATTTATTCTTTAAAAAAGACAATCATCAAGTCACACTTCACGCAGCATAACAATACTGTCCCGTGTCCAACCCAAAGCACATTGAGTCTTTCCTTAAAGTAGGATATGTAGCCAATGCTTGTCATGTTACATAAAAACATAACACGAGTGAAAAGAAGAAACGTGGACATAACAGAACGAGGATGACAGTCCCAGTGCTCATTGGTGTTACTGGTCACGTGGTTGTGGCCAGTGTTTATTGCTGCCTTCTTCCACTGCCGAGTCCCTTTCCCCTTTGTCCTCAGCATGTGGCTCTCTACCTCATGTGTTCACCCAAACCTTTATTCCTGCAAGATCTGACCCGTGAGTACCTGGATTGGGGCATTATAGTTTCTTGTTAACTTTAAAAAATTATCAAATATTTCTTGTGTTTGGGAAGTTCTCCTGCAGTGTTCCGTATTAGTAATCCTCACAGTTATCCTGGAAGGTGTTTGTGACTGGTTCCGTTTTGTGGCTGACAAAGTAGTGCTTACAGAGTAAAAGGGGGCTACCCAAAGCCACACAGCTAAGAATGAGGAGCAGAGATTGAAATCTAAGTTGCTGTGAGTTCAGTGCCCGGAACCTCTCTCAGTGGTTCAGAGTTCACCTTGGTGAGCCAGCAGGCCAGCCAGCTGTCCTTACACTGTAGTCTGGTATTGGGAAGAGATCTGAATAATTGTCTGTCGGAATGACGTCTTCTGAGGCCGCCTGTGTAAGGCTTCATTTATCTTTTCATTGGTGCAAATTCCTCTTACGGGGTGATGAGGCTCATTATGGGATGTTGGCATGTATGTGTTGCATATTTTGGTTATTTTTCATCCCCTTTCCTCCTCCCTCCCCAAACTCTTCCCTATCCCTGGAAAATTTCATTCTAATTTCCTGTCCTCTCTCCTTTGTCTTTTAAATTTATTTGAGATATATTTTATGCTTCCTTTTCAAGTTGTTAGTAACATGAAGATTTATGTTCCAGGTGAAAGGTCTGTTTATGACCAGAAAGCACAGAGCCCGGGCCTGGAGGATGCTCGGTGGTAGCGCGGGTGCCGGCTATTCCCGGGCCTGGTTCCAACCCAGCGGCTCCAGCACAAACCTGCACTGCCCAGAGGCTGATGCTGTGGGCTTGGGGCAGTGTGGCCAGGACATACGCACCTGGAGACAGGGGATGCGTGAGCAGGCAGCGACCTGGGCCCTGGGGAAGGGAGAGAGCGCAGGACCGGAGTCACAGGAGTCACAGAGCTGCCGGGCAGCACCATCCCTGCCCCACCCACCTCCTCTGCCTCTCCTACCCCTTCCCTTTCCCCTCCTGGCCTCCTTGCTGGCCTAGTCTTTTTCCTTCTTTCCTTTTGGGGGGAGTTGTAGTGACTCACACACACTCTTACTGCAAGGCTGCTGCTTCTTCCTCTCAAAAGGAAATCTTTGGGCAAGATTATGTCTGAATTCCCACCGTTTCCAGCATCTAACCCTACTGCAGGTGCCAACACCCGTCACCAGCCAGCCACTAGCACTGAAATGATGTTTTGCAGACAATTTTCCCGGTAAGTTTCTAATAGGAATAAAACACTAGGCCCCCCCATCTAGAAAAATTCCTTCAGTTTCTTTTCTCCTCTTTCTCTC
>NW_004624805.1:7460383-7561812 GCF_000247695.1 Heterocephalus glaber
CTCTCTCTCTCTCTCTCTCTCTCTCCCCCCCTCTCTCCCTCTCTCCCTCTTCCCCTCCCCCTCCCTCCCTCCCTCCCCAGAGTCTTGCTATGTACCTTGAACTGACTATGTAGCCCAGGCTGGCCTCAAACTTGTTTTGATCCTCCTACCTCAGCCTCCCAAGTTCTGGGATCACAGGCGTGCGCCACCACACCCAGCTTTTGCTGTTGTTTTAAAATTTATTTGCTTGCCATTTTCCTCTCCATGCTGAAATGTAAATGTCAAAAAAGCCACCTCTCTGTTCAGCTTCGCTGTGAGTTCCAGCGGTTTGGAAAGCACCAGGCCTAAGATAGCACCCTCTACCAACAAATGGATGCTACACCTTTGCTCTTCTTCTTTTTAATTTAGTTTTTATTTTTTTGCGGTTCTAGGGCTTGAACTCAGCACATGCTAAACAAGCACTGTCTACCTCTGAGCTGCATCCCCAGTCCTTTGGTTTGGATCTTAAGTGCCCTCTTAAGGTCCATCTGTTGAAGGCCTGGGCCCAGAGGGGTGGCGGCAGTGGTGGAGGTGGTAGTGGTGGTGGTGTAGTTCAGTGGTGGGTGCCTACCTAGCCTGCATGAAGCCCAGGGTTCCATTGCTAGCACCACAGATGTAACACACACACACACACACACACACACACACACACACACACACAAAACACACCCCCAAAGTGTAGAGACTGTAATGGAAGTTTAACTCCTGAGAGTTAAAAGGAAGCTTGCTGGATGAACTATTTAATAAGGAGCCACATGCTAAGAGAATAACTATAAAATCAAGTAAAATACAGGGGTTTCAAATGTACATTGTTAAAAAACTAGTAAAATTATTGACTTGATATTACACTTTTGTATAGTATTGTGGACTAGAAGTTGGAATAATAAAGGAATGGGAGAATAATGCCTATCAGAAGTTAACTTGGCAGCTACTGCAGTATTTGACTTCTTAATAAAATAATAGAAGACAAATGTCAAAGGTGAGGGCATTGAGCACATAGAGAATATCTTCAATGCAATCAATAGTCAACATCAATTTTTGAAAGACAAATTACCTGTCAGATGAAATGGATAATTTAAAAATTAAATTACATGATTGTTGACCTAAAGCAGTCGAGTGAAAGTGATACAGAGGAGTTGATGCAGGCATAGATGCAAAATATTACAGGGAGAATTAATTTAGGTCGGCTCTCATTCAGATATTCTCATTGGTGAATCAGACTTCATGAAGGGCCATGTGCAAAATTAATAGTGAAAAAATAGAAACTAAAACATCGGTGGGAGTTCTGGCCAGGAGGTTTATCAGCAGTATTTGAAGCAGCAATTCTTTGTCTTTTTCTCAGCCAAAAAAAAAAAAAGAAAAGAAAAAAACTTTGGGGGGGTTCCTTTGGGCCATCCAACATCTGTAATCGTTTCTTCTTTGCTAAAGAGATTGCCCTTATAATACTCGAGACAATCCATTGAAAGGCTGGAGATAGATGGAAGTCACATTTGTTCCTCTCCTTCATTTGTACAACACTTTAATAAGTATCTCAGAGTGACATTTTGTGGGTAGTTCTGGGCTGAAGGTAGTTTTTAGCAAGGGAGACAGTCCGGAAAGTAGCTCGTGACATTAACACTCGCACAATTCCACATGTGCAGTGCCGACCTCTTGGAGAGTGTGGGTCCCTCCGGCTGATCCTGGAGAGAGGTGGGGAGCCCTGGCCTCAGGGTTGCCCCGAGCATTCTGGGTGACCTGAGCTAGGGGCGAAGGTATTGGTCGGGGCTTGGTACCATGACCCAGCCAGATCAGGAATTCCGAGTCGTGCCGTCCGGTTTGTGGTTTGGGAAGGCATTATGTGTGCTTCCTTGAGGGTGAACCAGCGGGAGCCAGGGCAGGAAGAATACAGTAAACTGGAAAATCAGAGTCGACATTTTTTTTTTTTTTTGTACCAGGGATCGAACTTGGGTCCTTGCGCTTGTGCAGCAGGCGGCGAAACCACTGAGCTAAATCCCCGGCTCCAGAGTCCACATTTTTTTATCAGAAGTAGTTTTAGAAAGAGTCTTCATCCTGACATGGCCCTGCGCTGAGCCTCTGGAAGGGCGGGTCTCAGGCCCACAGCTCTGTGGCTGTGGGTGGGTTGCTGACATGCGCAGTGCCACTGAGGCGAGCCAGTCCCTCTAGCTGGATCCGTGTCCTTTGTGCAACATCCTGCAGTGTGAGGATTCCTGGCGGCCCCGGCTCCAGTCACATTTCTAGGTCCACACTTACGCCATAACGCGTTTCCCATTGTCCCTTCGGTTCCCCTGAAGCTGAACAGTCTTGCCTATGCTTTCTGGCATCCTCCTCATCCTGGTGGGGGTCACATCCACCATCACAACCAGAACAACCCTAACCTGATGCTGGAGAGTGCGTCTCTTGCCGTCCCTCGTGCTTGCTCCGTCCTCATGGCCCGCTCCTGTTGGCTGTGGGCCACGCCTCAGCGTATCTCCAGGAAGAGCAGAGTTGCCCCCCGGGCACTGCTGGTGGTATGCAGACCCCAAGTCTGCTCGCTATTGACAGGTGGCAGATGCCGGGACAGGAGCAGGCAGGCCAGAGGAGGGCAGACGCAGGCACGGCCAGAGCTGGCGAGGTGCACAGGAGAGAGTGCGGGGAAGTAGGAAAACTGCAGCTGTCCCATCTCTTGGGAATCGGTGCTAGTGGTGCTCAGGTGTCTTGCTTTGTTTTGATCTGTTTTTGCTGTACTGGGGCCTTTGCACTGAACCACATCCCCAGCCCTTTTACTTTTATTTTTGAGACAGGGTCTCACTGAGTCACTAAGTTCGCTAGGCACGGCCCGAACTTGCGATCCTCCTGCCTCAGCCTCCCAGAGCACTGGGATGATAGGCGTGTGCTCTGTGGTAGGCTTGGGTATTCTTCTTGCTCTGCACTCCGGCAGCACCGTGACCCTGATGGGAAGGGCAGGTTGTCTGTCTGGGAGGAACGTAGAGGCCAGTCTGTTGTGTTGTGAGAAGTGTGGGGCTATGATGCTGAAGGTGGACGGACGAGAAGAGTTACGATGGGCTTCGGAAGAAACCGTGCGCCGGGAGTAGTGGGGAGAAGCTGGGAGTAGTTAAGGGCTGAGGCCACAGTTGAAGTGCTTGCTCTCACTCTCTCTCTCTCCCTCTCTCCCTCTCTCTCTCTCTCTCTCTCTCTCAGAAAATTAAAGCTAACAAGCAGTATCGTTAAAGGAAGAGGTGCTGTGGTGGTTCTTCTTTTAAAGATTTATAAGAGTCGTTTACTCATTCAGCAAATATTTATTTACGAGGGATGGAACAGTGGATCCTCATTCTTTGTGAATTTGTCTCTGCCATTCCACTTGTTTGTTTAAATTCATTTGTCCCCGAATCAATTCTGCGGGGCCCTTTTGGTCCTTTGCAGAGGCGCGTGCGGAGTTGGAGCCACCTGCAGTGCCTGTCTCTGTTGAGGTCGAAGACGCCACTCTGCCTTCTTGCTCCATTTCTCGCAAACAAATATTCTTTCCCCGGCCCATTTAGTGCTGTGGTTTTCACATTTGTGCGCTTTTGGTTGGTGATTTTGTTGTTAAAAGGCCCCAAGCATAGTACTGAGATGGTGTCTGTGCTCCTAAGTGCAGTCAGAGGAAGTGCATGGGTGAGATCAGCTTCACCCCGACCCAAGTGACAGCCCTGTTGGCCGTGACTTTAACACCTTCCTGCTGGATTGAACCACTGGCAGTGCATGCATGACCGTCCCATTGGGCTGCTTGTACCAGTGGAAGTACAAATGGATCGAATCACTTTTATCCGTCTTTACTAATAAAATTAATAGAAAGCCGCCTGGTGGGACAGGCATGCATGTGCCACTGGTGGTTCAAGCTGCCTGGAAACAAGACATAAGAATTACAGCCCCATTGTGAACTTGGTAAAGTTAATGAATTAACAGTATGTATTAAATAAAGTGTCCTTAAGCAGAAATGTGCATGCGCCAAGGCTGTGAATCCACTGGCTTTTCCTACCCCATTCTCCTCCTAGGACAGTAGGTCAGTATTTGCAGTGCCTTTGTGGAACATAACTACTGCGCATGGCGAGAATGAACTGTGTTGCCTCCTCAGTGCTGTTCTGGGGCACGAGGGTGACGCTTTGGGGAGGACACGTCTGTCCTCCTGGGTCTTACACTGTGGCTCACACATAGCATGCCTGCTGCTCACACGTCCATAAGGAAAATGACGTTATCAACAGCAAAAGCATAGAAGCCCCTCACCTCCATCCCTTCCCTGTTCTTTCTCCGTCTTAAAGGTTTGGTGCATTTTCAGGAAGATGGTGCTCCGAAGTGCTTGCCCTCCTTCTCTTCCTGTCCTCCCGTCTCTCACTGATTTCAGTGTGTTGTCTCACGGGCTCGGCTTCATTACCCCATCACTTATTAAGGTATTTTCCTGAAGGTGCGAAAACAAACCAGAACAGTTTCTCTATACTACTCTCCCACACAAAGTCTCTAGTGCCGTCTGTTCGAATAGTACGTTACGCCCACGGGTGGTTAGTTCCACCTGGGCCTCTTGTCTGCTAGCTGTGCTGCCTCTTACCTCCCTCTTCTGTCTTCCTCTTTCCAGCATTTGGTTTTTGCCTGTGGTGATGGTTCAGCTGGATTTTCAACTTGACCATCTTCAGAGCTGCCTGGATTAGTAAAGCACACTTCTGAGCACGCCCTGGGTGGGTTGTGGTAGTGTGGCCAGGATGGCCGAGTCTGGTCCCTGCCCCTTCCTCTCTGTCTCTTCCCCTGTTTTCTCCTTCCTGGTGCCATGAGTGAGCAGCTTTCTTCTGCCATGCCCTTCTGCAATGATGTTTCTGCCTTAGAGCCAGCCTCCCATGGACTGAAACCTCTGAAAGTATGAGCCAAAACAAACCTCCCTCCTTTCGGGAATTGTGTCCTAGCAGTGGAAAGCTGAGGAACATACCTGTCCCCAGCCAGTCATTGGGAGGTGGTGCTCTGCCAGAGTATTCGATCTCTTGGTCACAGTGGGATTCACTTTGAATGGTTTTTGTTTTTGTTAGTGATTCTCAAGTACTTTGTCTTATTTTCTTTATTTTAAAAAGAATCTCTGGAATAGTAGTATCCAGCAGATGCTCAACAAACACTTGTTGGTTGAAGTAGCCTGATATGCTTGCCACATCAAAACAGAAAAATGGTGGTGGTGGAGGAGGTAGTGGTGATGAAGCCAGAGAAAAAAGATGTTCCTGGTAAGGCTGTGCCCTCTGTCTGCTCTGTTGGCTGGCTGGGAGCTGCCTGAGTCCCCGTGCAAGTGCTCAGCGCCCTGACACCACTGCTCTTGTGAGCTGTAGCCGTCTGTCCAGAGGACTTGTGAACAGTATTGTATGTGCAGGACTTAGGAGCCTGTGAGTATTTTTGTAGGCAGCTCATTTGCATACTGCCCCAGCTCAGGCAGAAAGGCAGAAAGAAAAATAAAAAGCCTTTCACCTGGGATGCCTATTTGTTACACACTAACCACTGCGTCTACCCTTGAAGATGAAAAGAAAGGAATCCCTGAATTGAAATTTTCGTTTCGAAATGGTTTCTTGCTCTGTTGTTGAGGCTGGCCTAGAACTCCTGAGCTCGAGTGATGCTCCTCTTTGGTCTCCAGAGCAGCTGGGGCTACGGATGTACAGCCCCTGAGCTGAATCTGTAACAGGAGGTTTTGTGGTTCCGACTGGCACATTCGAATCACATCGGATGCCACTGTTCCTGCTCTGTCAGGCTGTGTGTGTGGGTCGAGAGGGCGGCCGTTCAAGTTCAAGTGAATTAAATCCTGTCGCTGAGTCACCGGCCAGTACTGTGGAAAAGAGAAGCAGAGCACGCTGGCGCCCATGAGCTGATGCCTTCTCTTGCTTCTCGAAACCTCTCTGCCCATGCAGTAGACACTGACCGCCCGCTGCTCCCTGGCTTGTGCCTGGGACAGGCCAGGGCGGGGCCAGCCGGGCCTGCCAGCCAGCCGCTCATGGCTGGGCTATGCTGGGTGTGCTCTGTGGGCAGCCACATCCCTCGGTAGAAGCCCACTGGCCTGCCCTGCCCGGCCCTGCCCTGCCGCTGTCTGAGGTGCTGCGTCCCTCCCTCCCTCCCTCCCTCACCTGCGCTGTCCACCTGTGAGGTCAAGGCTCCCCTCGCCCCTGCCCAGGTCAGCCAGTGGTTTGCTGCTGGACACTTAGCCCGGGCCTGCTGGAGGTGACCAGCGCTGTGGCCTGTGTGTTCTGGGACATGGAGGAGGGGCGGCTGTGCTCAGTGTCACTGGCCCTGGGAGCGTCCTCATGGGGAGCCCGGGAGGGAAACAGCGACAGAAAGGTACCTGGAGCCTTAAGCTGCCGGCCTCGGCACTGAGAGTTCTCACCTCGAATTTTCGGTTTAACTCAGATCTTCAAAAAAAAAATTGATGTAATTTTAGAATCACATGCCATTGTAAGAAGTAATTCAGAGAGATTTCTATTGCCTTTATTTGGAGAAACTGGAGCATTCTGTCACAGCTGCAATATTACCAGTGATGTAAGACATCGATGATGCTCGGATTTCCCCATTTTTACTTGTATGAGCACTTGGGCAGGTTTTGATCAAGGTGGTTACATTGCCAGTTTGAGAATGAGACCTTTAATACCACACATGTAACATGCCTCAGAACGACTCTTGTTTCTCTGCACTAACGTCAAAACGGCCTTAGAAAAATCGCGTGTACTTTTTCTCCTCGACGATTTCCCTTTTCCATGTCACCGTCTGCTGTCTGTAGATCGGCTTTTAAGCTTCCGGACATCACCTGTTGCCAGAAGTGGAGTGTGCACCTGGTGTCCGTTGATGCACCGGTCTTTCTGGACAGCAGTGTGATCCCATCTAAGTGCACCTGACAGGGCCTCAGTTAACAAGGGCACGGGGCCAGCTGGTGATCCCGGGAGCGACACCTTCCATCCTGTCCTTTACACTGTCTGGCTCAGGTACTCATCCACACCATGTGGTGTTTCAGGGCAGCCCCAAGATATCCTCAGCCATAGTCGTCTACATTTATTGCTTGTCTATTGAAAAAACATGATAATGGGGATAAGACTCATTTTTATATCCTTTTCTCTGAGTCCACTATTGCTTTCTTCCCCTTGCAGTGCTAGGACGGGCCTTGTGCACGCTAGACAAGTGTTTACCACTGAGCTGTTGCTTTTCAAAGCTTATTTCCTGCCCTGGCTTCCTGAGATTTCTTCCAAGGGTTTTACTTCAATCAGGGAAATACTGATTCGTGCTTCCTGAGGAATATTATCCCAAAGGCTGGTCCTGTAATCCTCATGACAGGTTTTAATCCCCATGGCATATGTTAATAACTCAGTTCTTCTCACGGTGCCAGGGATCTTCAGGAGATGTGTGGCTGCCCTGGCATGGGGGAGATGGTCATCATTTTGCATGAAGAGCAATCACGCTGTTGGCATCAGAAGTTCTGATAGGGGGCCGGGGATTTAGCTCAGTGGTTCCGCCGCCTGCCTCGCAAGCACAAGGTCCTGAGTTCGATCCCCGGTACCAAAATAAATTAAATAAATAAAAGAGGTTCTGATAAAGCACATGTAAACTGCATATTATTTTTAGGTTTGATTAAATACCTTGATGGCTTATGCTTGCCCTGGAAAAGGTTTATTCATTGCCTTGAGTGGTTAAATAATTTAGAAATCACTTGAAATATGAAAGGAGAGAAGAATTGGGGAAGTGCATGCGAAGTAAGGATGGGGTATTTAACAGTTAGAAATGCATATGTCTGCTTTTTTAGTGTATGTGCCCTACTTCATTATTAGATTTACCCCCTTTCTACTTATTTGAAAAGCACATTATCCAGAGAGAGAAATCAATATTTACAGTGCATTAGTGCCAGAGAGAATTTCAGCTCTTGTGAGGAGACTTTATTGCTGTTTTATTCACTCTTCAAAGCGGCACAAACATCAAACAGCCTGTGTGACTGTCGCAGGCCCCGTGACACCGCGCCCGGCCCTGTGTGCTTCCTCCAGCAGCTTAATTATTGAAGAGCCTCATCTTTGAATTTTCTTTTCAATATTTCAGAGGTTGTACTTTGAACATCTCCATATTAAATAAATCAGAAGATTACGAGTTTTATTATCATATTTTTAAATGGATTAATTTTCCAAAAATTGGGGCTGATGAATTTCAATAACATAATGACCAAATTGCTTCCAACAGGAAGCTTGCATTATTTCTAATTACTGTCACGAATGTAGATTTCATCAGATTATCAGTAACACTGAAATAGGCCGTGGGCCTGGAATCATTTAGTAAATCATAAGTGAGGAGACGTATTTATATTTTATTCCTTTAGGACCAAGGCAAAAATGTGATTTTTGTTTGTTTCCGGTGGTGGAGGTGCCTGAGCCTGGAGCCTCCTCCATTTAGAGAAGTGCTCCAGCCCTGAGCTACACCCCTGCCCTTTTCATTTTGAGACCATCTTGTGACCCTCCTGCCTCTGTCTCCCGAGCTGCTGAGACTACAGCTGTGGGACACCATGGCCAGCAACCAAAATTTTCAGGGTTTATGCTGATCATGCTTTGCTTAAAGTCACATTCTGCTTTCCGGATACCTGTAGTTGTTTGTGGCTGCCTCTCCATCATTTCCTGCAACTCTTGTTTATTTTCGTGCTCCAGTGTTAATTCTGATTCTTCCACCTAATAGCAGCACTCGATGCTGTCTTGAGGTGCTTTTTTGTTTTCCATAATATTTGCATACATCGGTATTCTCTTAGGATGGTCTCTGGGAGGCCGCTCTTGGCGAGGGCTCTATGAATATAGCCCACGCTTTTGGCATCAGGGCATCCTCTAAACTGAGCAGGGTTAGCCTGTGATTTTATAAATGAGAGACCAAGACCAGGAGGGTAAGCAGATGAGCCAAGATCAGAAATTCAGGCCCTCGTTGCTCAGCGTGTGGCCCGTGGGTCGTTTGGAGTCACTGAGACCATTTCGGGAGCGTGTGGGGCCAGCTGTGGTCGGGTTTAATGGAAATCTGTTCTCGGGCTAGGGAGCAGCTCAGGGGCAGAGCACGTGTCCAGCATTCAGTAGGCCCTGGCTCACTCCTCAGCAGCACAGGGGAACTGAATCCACCTGTGTCCCATGGTGCTGAGGCTGCTCCACCTGCCTGGGAGGCCCAGGCCCTGTGGGCTTCGTGTGCCCTTAGCCTCCTTCAGGACAGCAGAGGCAGCTGCAGTCTTCACCGTGAGTGTTAAAAACCTGCTGCTCCCCGCCCTTGCGGAGGCAGCAGGAACAGCTCCTTGGACCGAGCTCTGAGAACAGGGGGGTTTGACAATCTGTGTGACAAAATGGAAAGTAGACACGAACACTCCTACTACATGTGGAGGATCAGTGGTTGACCTGAAACACATGAATGTGCGTTTTAGTTGCATGCTGACATACCTGCTTTTTCATGGAACACTTTATCTGAAAGACAGAGAAGCTGTGGTTGTTCAGACGAGCCTGCTTGGGAGAGGATTCTAGAGAATGAGTGGCAGGAGATGGCCAAACAAGGCAAACTGCCGGCGGTGCTGGTTGCCAGTGTGTTCAGTCTTTCAAGTGGAAAGTAGGTTTTGAACGGTCCATCCCAGGGTGAGAATGACAACTTCCAGATATGGAATACTTTTCGGATGAGATTGGTAGAGGTGCTATCATGTGCGATTTTTTCTTTTTTTTGATAACGGAGAAATGTAGCAACATTTGGAAGACTGGCACCAGTCAATAACTAATATTTTCTAAGTGACTGTTACAGAGTTTTTCTTGGGTAGAAGATCCATTCAGTGTGTAAAGACAGATGAGTAGATTTAAACATAACAAAGAAAAGTTCATATTTGTATTACAGCTGACCTTTGAGGAGCTGCCATTTGTCAAGTTTTTTTTTATTAAAGAAGAATATTCACAATTATCTCAAAATGCTTCTTCTACTACATATTTGTAAAGTTTATTTTTCTTCATATACTTGATAACATTGCAGCAAATTGAGAAAGCAGAGATGAGATGTCTTCTGTTAAGCAAAATGTAGAACAGTGGCTTTCGCCCTGTTAAATATGCTTTTTAAAAATATAAAAGTAGTGTTTATAAACTTGTGTTGTTTTTGTTGATTTGTGATGGGTATATTATTGTTGTTTTAAAATATAAATACTTTAGATGCTCTCAGTTTCCTTGTGGAGTGGGAAATATCCCCAGCTGTAACCCACACAGATGAGAAGCTCTTGGAGCCCCTCAATTTTTAGGGTATTTTACGATCCTGGTCTCAGCCTGTTCTTTGGGGGATAGTTTATTACCTTATTTATCAAACAGGCTTTTTGTTTCCATTCTCCTATTTTACCCCTTCTGAATCTTGGATGCATCTTTTTACAATTGATGGGTGTAGCTAAGGTACCCTTTCTTCCCTGAGACAAGGGCACTATGAGTAAATCAGGATTTGATTTCTACGCATACGTAATTCGGCTTTGAAAACAACATTCCCCCCTCCTCTGGAGCTGACCCTAACATTTGTGTCCATAGATAGCGAGGCGCGCTTGTGTGTGTGTGTGTGTGTGTTTGTGTGTGTGGACCCAGCACCGGGTTAGCAGCCGGGCCTCACCTGGGAAGTTGTTCTATAACCCTGCCTGCTCCTGTGCAGCCTCCTGTCTTCCCATCATGCCTAATGCAGGCTCGTTAATTAAAAAAAATTCAGATCATCCCAAGTTTAGGTTCTAATACAGCGCAACTAAACGTGTGTGTGTGTGAATGAAATGCTTTATAATTTTCATATAATCATAAAACCAAAAATGAATTGCACTTTGCATCCACTCACCAGCCTCTCTACCCTCTCCTCCCCTTCCCAGCCTGTGGCACCAGCTCTTCTATTTCCCCCTTACCCGTCGAGCTTCTTCCCGTGAGTGAGGCCTCACGCTCACTGTCTCTTGGTGCCTGGCTGCTCCCACCTAACACGGTGTGGGATCCTTTCATTCGTCCAGGCCAATCATGCCTGTGTGCTTGATGGCCCTGTACTTGCAGCCCTTGGAGCTGTAAGCAAACCCGGACCTCCACATCCCTGCTGTCACTGCTAGCCTTTGTCTAGTGACTGTACAGTGCTCACGTCCTTCATCCTGTTCCGTTATCCTCTGGCCAGCCTGGTCATCAGCTCTAGCACACCTTGAGTTTTACAGTGGACACAAGTGTAAAAGTGGCCCTGAAGTTGCACAGGAGTGCTCAGTCCCCACGGCAGTGCGTGGAAAAGACCAAGGAGGTTTGTATTTGCATTAATTTTTTAATTGATGTCACTGAAATGAAGCTGTGGTTTAATGGTGAAGCCCTTATGGGAAGAGCTCCATAAGTGAACGTCCCTGGGCCACTTCCCATGCAGTCCATGCTCTGTGCCCGCTGCACCCGCGCCCGTGGCCTCCCTGGCTCCAGTTCCTCTCATTCCCACATCCCCACGTTATTCCGGGAGACAGACAGGGATCAAGTGTGTGTTGTCCCTCTGGGACTAACACTCCGTCTAGCAGAGGGCCGGTTCTGCCTGCATGCCTGTTCCTCTGAGCCGAACCCCGAATATGCAGTGCCTTCGCCTGAGGACATTTACAAGCCCAAGTGGAGTAAGTGGTTTTAGGGTTGCCAAGCAAACTCTGTGAAATTGTACAATCCCTGACTTTATTTGGGGGCTGGAATATACTTTGTAGCTATTTCCATATAGCTAGCATGTTGTGCTTTGGTTCTTGTGTCTCTGCTTTTGTTTTTCATCCTTTTTTCCTTTGTGTGGTGCTGGTGATGGAATGCAGGGCTTTACACATGCTAGGCGAGTGCTCTGCCACTGAGCAACACTCCGGGCCTTTTGTTTGTTAATTTTAAAATTTTGAGACGAGGTCTTGCTGAGTTGCCCATGCTGGTCTGGAACTGGGGGTCTGCCTGCCTCAGCCTCTCAAGTGGCTGGGACTGCGGGTGTCCGCCATTCTGCCTGGCTGTACCATTTTTTAGGCCTTCTCAAGTGAGATAATAGTGCTTCTTTTAGACTTAATCACAAGGGGAGGAGGGGAAGGAGGAGGGTGGGTTGGAGGTTGGTGTACAGAGTTGCTTAACAGCTGAATAATTAACAGCTCCATAATTGGAAAGTAACAGAACTGGGATCTAAGTCACAGTATACTAATTGTCCCCAGTATTTTAGTCCCCCCACCCCCCAATTTGGTTACTTTTCTGCTTATGTTTTTCATTTGATGATTCTGGGACTAGAAAACTTCCCTTATAATAAGAGGACTGTAATACTAGCGTGGATAGATTTTTAGACAAGTATTATTGTGAACTTCTTCTGAGAGTGACCGTATAGTTCTCATTGGTGTGCTTATTTAATTTTTTGGGCACAAATTCTAATCAGTGATGACTGCCACAGGTATTAACACAGACTTAAAAACCGGAAATTATCCCCTATAATTTTCATGTGTATGTGTCTCCCAGAAAATTAAGATAACTACCAGCACTATTACATTGGATGCTGGGCATTGCTTGCCTCGTAATGTTGCTCTGGCTGCATTGTTGTTTGTCCTTTTTGTGGTAGCGGGGATTGAACTTGGGACCTTGGCTTGCGAGGCAGGAGCAGCACCACTGAGCTAAATCCCCGGCCCTGGGGCTGCATTGTTGTTATTGAATCCCAGTGATGTACAAGGAAATATTCAATGCAGGGTTGCTGTGATTCCTATGCATCTGCTTTTTCTGACCATTTTCTGAGTCTGGAGACATTTGGGTAGACAGGGGTTTCAGTGTGACCTTCAGATATAGCCTCTAGCATCTTTTAGGTTCTTTGGTCACAGGGGTGACTGATGTTTCTCACAGAATGAATGCCTTTACTGGTTCATAATTGCATTTTTTTGGCGGGGTTTTAAAAGTAGATATTCAACTTCTATTTTAGTTTTGGAAAACAGTGTACTGTGTCTTACGTTCGCCATGCTTTTGAGTGATTTCGTTTGCTGAGTGGGACTTGAGGTTCTGATTCTACCCGGTGCAGACACCGCATTTGTATTCTTCTCTCTGCTTCTCCTAGTTTGTATCTTCTCTGCTGAAGTAGTGATCCTATCCGCCATGATGTGCTCAGCGCTGCTAATTCAAATGTTCGCCTGAATATGTTACTGATTTTGTCACAGGACTTGCAAGCAACTTGTTTTTCTATGTGAATAAAGTTGCTAAAATACTCCTTCATGTGATTGCGTATGTATGTATATGGACAAAACTGTGTGCTAGCATACTGATTTCAAAATTATCTTACAGATATGAAATATGCTTGTGTTTTACACTTTCTGATAAAACTTTATTGACCGAAAAAGCATTTAATTCAGAAAATGCTTAAATAGCATAGCCAACCATTATCTAGATTCTGTATTTTTAATTCAGTAGACACACAACTAAAAGTTGAACGAAATTTGTTTAGTTGCTTAGATTTGTTACTGATTTTTTATAATATAAACTTTACGCGGGAATACTGGGATATTAAGAACAATCATGGTGGTTGCTATGCCTCTGTATTGAGTGAATTGTGTGCTCTAAGTGCTGTTAACTCATGTAGTGCTCACAGTACTTTTATAAAAGAGAATTTGTTTTGTTGTGATTCTAGTAGGGACCAAGGGCACAGGACAGCAGGGCTACCTCCCTAGTGCCACACCATTAATAAGAGGAGTGCCTCCAATACAGCACAGCCCCTCAGAGCCAGACCCCACCCCACACCCTTGACTGTATGATTTAAAGGAACCAAGGGGGCTGGGCGTGGTGGCGCATGCCTGTGATCCCAGCATTCAGGAGGCTGAGGCAGGAAGATCACCAAGAGTTCGAGGCCAGCCTGGGCTACATAGCGAGACCCTGTCTCAAAAAACAAAATAAAGCAGCAACAGTAGAAGAACCAGGGGAATGTGTATGCAGCATACTGAGCCATGGTCCCTTGTCAAATAGTGTTATTTAATCTTGGGACCTTATTTCCTCTGCCCAACGTGTACTTTTCCAGCGCAAGCGTTTAAGTTTGAAACACTGTTTTGTGTTTGCAGACATGCCTCTCCACGTCCGACGAAGCAGTGACCCAGCGTTAATCGGCCTCCCAGCGTCTGTCAGTGACAGTGACTTCTCTGAAGAGCCGTCCAGGAAAAACCCCACCCGCTGGTCCACCACGGCTGGCTTCCTCAAGCAGAATGCAGCCGGGAGCCCCCAGTCCTGCGAGCGGAAGGTAACCCTCGGGCCCCACACTGCAGGCCTGGGTAGGTGCGGAGGTCCAGCCCAGTCAGAGCAGCATTTACCCCCAGCACCTGCACTGTGCCCTTTTCGGCAGCGTGGGCTTCCTCGTCTCAGCTCAGGTCAGCTCCTGTGCCACACCTTGCCTGGTCGGTGCCCTGTGTGGCACACACGTGTGTGTCTGTGCTGTAAGGTGTAATGCATCTTGTGGTTAAGAAGGGATGCTTTCAACATGAAATGTGCTCTTCTCCTATCTGCCAGTCAACCCGTGTCTCTTCATAGGCAACTTCTTGCTTTGCTTTTTGTGTGTCCTTACAAGGATGTTTTACACAGGTACTGGGTGTGGTAAAGAAAACTTTGCTTCAAATTTTCAAAAACCGTCACAGTGAAAGACACATTGCCACTGTGAATCCCACCCAGAATATTCCCTTCTGGTGTGAACACACTGTACCATCATCCTTGCCACTTTCTGAAGCAGTTATGAAGTCGACTTCTGTGGTTGTCTTTAGTTACACTGTCCTGGCTGCCTGGATGCTCTAATTCATGAAGACATTCACCTTTGATGGTCATCTTAACTGTGAAAAAGAGCCAGAAATCCCACGGAGCCAGGTCTGGTGGATACAGTGGATGCAGATACACTGTCATGTGTGTATGAACCTTCACTGTATTTTTGATCACACCCCATAAAGACACAAAAGAGCACTTCCAGGACTGCTCCAGGCAGTGGCAGGATGATGGCATAACTGTGTTTGAAGTGAGGCGTGGAGTCTTAGAGGGGATTAGTGGCAGCGTGACTTTTAGCATGACACAGGTTTTAAATTTAAACAGTCACTGTCTGTTTAGATCACACCATGTGTAAGTGTGCTGGGCATGAGATAGAACAAAAATGTACAGCAGTGTAGGCGTTAAGGATGGAAGTGGACTCCACGGTGTTTTACTCTGGCTGCGTAGTTGATCATTGATCCCCTCAAAATGGAAGTGTGCTGTCTCTCTCAAAGGAGTTGGCGTTCTCCACCCAACTTATTTAGTCCAAATAAGTGAACCTCATGTAGCCCATTAAAAACAACTCATTTGTTTTTTTGCTTTGTTTTCTGAGACAGAGTCTCGCTATGTAGTTCATGCTAGTGTCAAGCTCACTGATTCTCCTGCCTCAGCCTCCCAAGTAGTAGAATTCAGGCATGCCCCACGACACCTGGCTTTTGCTGTTGCTTTTAAATTTTGTTTTTGTTTTTTTGATTTTTCAGAGCAGGGTCTTGCTATGTAGTGCAGGCTGGTCTTGACCTCACTATGTAGCCCAGGTTGGCCTTGAACTCACAGCAGTCCTCCTGTCTCAGCCTCCCAAGTGCTGGGATTACAGGCATGCACCACCATTCCTGGCTTTAAAAACTATTTTGTTAATGCTCTTGTGTCATCTGTTCCTACAGAGCCCCTACTATCCTACCCCATCATAGCTCTAGCTTTTTACCCAGTGAACTTTAAGCTGTGTTTGTCATTTTCACTGCTGAATCTGTTGAACAGATGCTCAGTAAATCTACACTAAATAAGGTGATGGATATGTTTCAGCATAGCCAGTAATTTAGCCCAGTATGTAAAGAGAAATGTGGAAATAATACTAAGCACATTAATACTACAATGGGTGTATGTTGAGATTTGCCTGATTTATCCATTTCATCTGTGCGAAAATGCCTATAAACTATTTCTTTTACTTTTGTTTTGCATTTCAACAAACTCTGGTTTGTATTAGTTCAAGGCGCCTCCTTCCCCTAAATGAATGGAACACAGAATACTTAAGTTTAAACTGGGGAGAATCTGCTGGCATAAATGGAATGTCCTTCTAAGCTTCTGATTTTTTGTTTTGAATTAGGGATTGAAGTGTTGGTAGCCTCGGTCTCTGGAAATACTTTGTGATCACAGATTCTGTAGGAACCCCATGGGCCTTTTCTCCCATGAAGAGCAGCGTGAAATTCTAGAGGACTTTACCATGCAGTGGACCACTCAGAGGAGATCCATGTCTGACTAGTGCTCGGGACCTTTACTTTTTGTTCAGATGAAACCAGTTTTGGGTATTCACAAAAGTATAAACAGGTCAAGCTTGCAATTTTACAACATTAGCTTTTAATAGGTTTTCACGGAGTTGAAGGATGCCAAGTCAGAAGCCATTAAGGTAGTCAGGGTTAATTTTTAAGTCTTGCAGCATCTTGGGTGTGCAAATCACTTTAATTTTGCAGCAATCAGACCCATTTTAACCTAAATGGCTTCATACTTATAATTTGTTTCCCACAAAATCACTGGAAGGACTTGCAGAGCCCTCAGAGTGAAAGAGCTTTGGGCACTGTGCACACCTGGCCTGCCTGGGCTGCGCTGCCGAGGCCCGTCCTTGAATCTTGTCCCAGGCTCTGGTTGGGGTCCTCAGCGTGGCCTCCTGGTGTCCAGAGACCTGGTGTCGGCTCCCTGCCTCTGCAGCAGAGGGAGGAGTGAGGGGAGGGAGGAGTGAGGGGAGGGCGGGTGCTCACTGCCAGTTTCCAGCACCCGCCTCGGTGGTTTGGCTCTACATTACCTGTGCCTGCTGCTGGGAAACATCTGAGAAATGAGAGAACAAAGTGAAATCATCCTGGACTCCCAAACCCAGAAACAGCTAATACTCGAATGTTAGCCTGACTCCAGTGCTGTGTATGTGTATTTGCTGTGTCCGTATTTGCATCCTGATTATTTTTTACATTTTTCCTATCAGAGGGATTTACCCATTTGTGAACTTAATTAGAAAATACTTCTGTGGAATGTAAAATATTTTGTTGTAGGGTTGACTCTCATTGATTTATCATTCTCCCATTGTTAGACATTTATACTACTTCTGTTCATTCACATTATAAATATCAATGCGAGACATCCTTGAATATAAGAAATTGCTACATGTTCAACAAGATTTCTCCCTGTTTGAAGTGGTGTTTCGTGTAGACAAACTGTTCACACTTTCCTGCAGGAAAGGATAAAGGGCAATATGTAAAGAATTAGTCTTGAGTTTCTTTTTGCTTACATTTTCGAATACTAATTTACTAATATTATTTACATTTTATGCTGTTCATATTTTAGTCTGAGGTTGTGTGTATATATATACATATTGAGTTTTGTACATACATACACACATAATTCAGTTCTATCTTGTTTTTAGTTATAAAGGGTTTTCCCATCTTTTCAATATTCAGAAAGGAGGTTGGAGGAAAACATACTTGCTGGGTAGGCACAAACCGTTAAATATATTTATTTCTGTTGAGCTCAGGAAAGCTCACCTATCCTGGTCCATTTGAGATGTTACAAATTCTTACTAGTTCATAGTGGTTTAAGTTTTCTGTGTGAAAAGATTGACATAAACATTCATAGTCTGGCGATGCACTGGCCCTTCATGGCTGAGGTGAAGAGGTCTCGAATGGCTATCTGCGTAGTGGGTTATGTTCTTCCAGACTGAATGAACAAAGCAGGTAGTTTTAGAGCACTGCTACCACTCAGTTAAAATCTGTGACTGCCGAGCAGGACCGTTCACGCCAGTGTTTGAACACTGCGGTGTCCAGCTCTGGCCCGTGGTTCCTCAGCACAGGTGAGCGGTGACAACACCTCCTCCACCTTGAGGTCAGGGCGCTAAGCCAGCCTGGGGACTGGGAGGTCAAGGGCTCCAGGGGCTTCTGGTTTCCTCAGATGTCTCCTGCTTTCTCTGGAGCCACACATGGAGGGGAGGGAAGGGTCTTGCTATTTTCAGAGCTCTTTGGGCGTTCCCTCGTTCCTGTTTGCAGCATCTTGTGGCTGGCTGCCTTTTCAGCTGCTTTAGAGAACGTTTGGCTCACTCTTTGTGTGAAAGGTGTCTTGCTAGAAGCTGTATTTTCATTTGAAATTTCACAGGTAGGTAACATTTCGTCTGGGGAAAAGTGTTTTAGTCACTTTGAATGCTTCAGTCATTTTGGTGCTGCTTTGGTCATCTTCATTCAGTGGGTGTCGCTGGGACTGAACAGGCCACGGCCCATGGAAAGTCTTTGGTTCCCCCCTTTACAGAATGTGCAATGGGGTACTTAGCAAAGTAGGCCCACGGCGACGCTCCAGGGTGATCACCGTGTACTGTTGTCATTATGTGGCCATCCTGAGCCTTGGTTCTTTCAGCCTGGATACTGGCTGGTGGTGCTTGGCTAAGTTGCAGACCCTCTCCACTTCAGAAAAATTAAACATAGGTAGATTTAGCGTAATCATCGTGTGTGTTGACAAGTTTCCAAGAGAAATTCTTACCTGATTAGGGAAAGGGGAAGAAAGTGATAACGGAAACGTGTTGTATTGGCATCATTAGCTTTTTCATTTTCTCTTTTAAGAAAAATTTCTTACAGAAAGACGTTGGAATGTTTCTCACCCCCGGGTTTATTATTTGTGCTTGATTTAGTTGCGTGGCATGTTTGGTATCTTTCCAGTACCCTGATACAGGCACCCTCTTGGAAAAGATGCTTTTTAATTATGTCTCTGTCATCTCAATTTCCTCTCTATTACAAATGTGTGCTTTGTTTTGTTTTTATTTTTTTATTTGTACATGTTTGCAGCACATCATGAGTACATTCCTTGTGAGGAGTTGTCACATGTGTGACATAAAACATCTTAATGCTCTTTTTCCTCCCTTTCCCCTCCTTCTTCCTCCTCCCTTCATCTCTTGGGTCCCTCCCCTTTTGAAAAACTCTAGTTTTTTTTGTTTGTTTGGTTTGTTTCGCAGTGCTGGAGACTGAAGACAGGTTTGTGCACACTGGGCAAGCCTGCAGCACTATGCTGTACCTTCAGCCTTAGAAAACTCTTATGAACATTTCTTGCAATGTATTTTAAGGTTCCCCAGGTTTCTCCCCCTGATAGTACTTGTGCTACTACTTGTGCTTTTCATTTACCCAGTAATGAAAGGAATAAAGAAGCAGGTGAGTCACTTGAAGTCCCACAGAGGAGTGATACTGGCATTCTGGTGTGTGAACTTCAGGACTTACTGGAACATGCAGATGTTGCCGGCCCTTATTGCCGATGGGTAATCATCCAGCAGTGTGGTTTGATTTCCAGCAAATTTTCCTCATTTCTGGTGTTCTGACAAAGTTTTCTTATGGCTCATAAATATTGATAAGCTGGCATTACTGTTCTGTCCCGTACTGAGTTTTGTTTTTGGTGTGTTTATTAACTATAGTTTGTGGATTTTCTGTTGTTTGACATTTATATTTTGGCCAATCTTGTTTGCTCTTATAAGCAACCTTTAGAAATGTCCTTCAGAGAGTATCCTTATATATCAGTTTATATTCTCGACATCTCTGATTATTTTCTTAGACCAGATTCTTGGAGTTGATCTATTTGATCAAGGAGATGAATGTTTAAAAAACCATTGGTAGTTATTTGCTAGCTATTTGAATGTGTAAAATTACCTCTGGATTTTTTCCCCCCAGTACTAGGGATTGAATCCAGGTCCTTCCTACTTAGCTACATCCCCAGGCCAGTTTTGTTTTTTATTTTGAGATAGGGTCTCATGAAGTCCCTAAGTTGCCCAGGCTGGATTTGAACTTGCTATCCTCCTGCCTCAGCCTCCCAGAGGGCTGGGATTATAGGTGTGCACCACCACACACCTGTAGACCTTTAGTCACACTTGTAACAGATTCTGTTAACCAATCCAGGACTTAGTCATTTTCGTGAATGCTTTAGGCCTAGTTGAAATGAGAAAGTGTGCTTACTTGTTAAGAGAGCGCACATACAAGTATAATGTTTATTTTGTACTACATAGCTTTTTAAATTTTTGCCCAAGTTTAAAAAATCACAACAGAATAGAATCTGGAACATTTATTGTATTCAGTGTTAGGACATTTTACTTCTCTCTATGTAGGGCTTGCACAAATGTATCATTTTCAGATGAAAACTGAAATTAATTTATTGTGTTTTTAGAAAGTGTTTGTAGAACTCATTAAAATATTGGATAGTTTCTCTCAATGCAAAACTAGATCTGGAAATACAGCTTTTAGATAGAAGCTATGAGGCAGTGTTCCCTTCTGCTGCTCCTGTCTCTCGTCGTCGCCACCCCCAGCCAACCCTGACCTTAGTTCTGCGTGTACTGGAGTGGCAGGGTGGAGGTGCCCAATTTCCAGTGTGCCCTGTGGGTCACCCTCGCTGATCCACACAGGTCGCCCCTGGAAACACCTGCTCTGTGTTATTGTGAATGAGAAAATGTCTGCAGTTAACGCACACACAATAGATTAATAACGAACATTGGACCCTACTGCATGCTGCTTTTAAGTAGCTGCTTATTTACACGTTCGTTCGCTATGAAGTGGTGTTCTCTACACTTACCTAGCTGTCTGCTTCCTTACCTCTTTCAAAATTCTGTCTTCCTGGTCTCTGCTTTTAATTTATTCTTTCTAATATGTAAGGCCATTTTACTTGTAAACTAGGACCCCTTACTGTTTGGCTATTAAGAAAAAAAATCTGTGTCTTTTGGTTATTTGTGAGCTAAGCATAGCTGCCAACATCACAGTAATCGTCTGCACCCCTGAAGGCTGAGAGGAGACAGCTCCTTAAGGGCACAGGCTGTCTGCGACAGACCCATAGCTGTGTTTAATTTTCTGTGGCTTTTGCTTCAAGGGAGATCCAGCTGAGACCTCTATCCTGCACCACTCTGCGGCGACATTTGTGTGGATTGTTCAAGCTCTCTGAAACTGTGAACTTTGCCCTTCTGTTTTGCATATTAAAAGGCTTTAAATGGAAGCAGTGCATTGTGGACTTTGACTCAGCCATGGTTATAATCATTCCTGCAATAGGCTGACTTCCAGGGCCAAGCTCGCTTAGTCTGAGTTGTTAATAACCCAGTCTCATCTATTTCTGTGCCATTGAGGAATATAATCAGTCTTCGTGTGTCTAAATATTACAGTTTGTGTTTAAAGTTATAAACTCTGAAAGTGCTATTGAGAAAATTTTTATTTGAGCCTGGATGTGATATTTTTAGAGTTCACAAACCACCCCAGGAATTTAAATCTGAAATAAAGCAAGAATCTTTATTGTGTGCCTTTCAAAATTACATACAGTGCAGAGGGAAATAAATATGCTGCACCCCTTTTTCTTAGAAGAACCAGGAAATGAAGCATTGACTACATTCTGTTGGTCTAAAAGTCACATAGTCTTTATCCACTGAAATATTTTTGCCTCCTTTTGTCTTTTTTAATTGGTTTCTTTTCTTTTTAGTTTTTGATAACTAAAGCTTATGAACTTACCTGCTTTTTTTTTTTGGTACTGGGGATCGAATTCAGGACCTTGCGCTTATGCAGCAGGCGGTGAAACCACTGAGCTAAATCCCCTGCCCATGAACTTACCTGCTTTGAATCATGAGGTAAATGAAGCCCCTTGAGGTCCTGTCATGAACAGGGAGCACCAATCAGATGGGACTGCTGGAGCCTGGAGCAGGCCTGCGTCTATATTGCCTGTGTTTCCAGCACCACTGTGTCCTGAACTGTCCTTGCAGAAATGCTGTCCAGTCAGTTGTTTCTGCAACTTGGGAGTAGAAATGGTTTCTGGTTGTCTTAGTCAGCTTCATGTTGTTATAATGAAATACCAGAGGCAGCTAACTTACCAAAAGCTAAGATTTATTTGTGCTCACACTTCCAGAGGTCCCAGTTTAAGATCAGGTGCCCCATTGCTTTGTGTATCTGGTGAGGGCAGAGTATGTGGTGGAGCAGACTGTGTGCCTCATGAGCTAGGAAGAGGAGAGAGACAGAAATCTCCTGCAAGTCACACCCCAAGGACCTCAGGACCGTGAGACCTCACCTCCTAGAGGTCCACAGCCTCTCCCAACATCACTCTGAGCACCAAGCTTTGAGCAATACCAGGTTCTTTCAGGGGAAATGACTCATACTCAAAGCATATCATCATGTATTTTATGCCTAAACTGTACCCATGTTTGAGTCTTTGATCTTGTCATGAAATGATAACCACATGGTCTTGAGCACTTGCTGTTGGTGTTACATATTACATCTCCTTTAATCATCATCCGAAGTACAGGTACAGTACTGTTTGTTGACAGTCCCATTTTGTTGATGAGCATGCAGAGCCTTAGGTTAAATAATTCTACCTAACATTTAAGCCAGTTGTTAAGTGATACAATTGTGCTATGAACCCAGATTGTCCCCCTTTGAATTATGTGCTCTTGGGTGTATGTAGCTCAGTGGTAGAGTGCTTGCTTTGTATGTGTGAGGCCTTGGGTTCAATCCCAATAGCCAACTGAATAAATAAACTGCAGTTAATAAGTATTCCACTTCCCAGCATACTTACAGATGTTATACACATATGGCCAAATGTCCATTTAGTTGAATACATTAAAGTATAAAATATTTCACAATTACCTGTCATACCTTTTCATGTTTATCTCTCCTAAAACTTTCTGGCAAGCAACTTAAAAATATAAAAATAAAAATAACGGGTGTTTATTCATTGCTAAATTGACATAATTTAAAAAACCTCATACAGACTCTGTATTATCTCTTCACATTTTATTCTTAAGTAAAAAATGTGCTGGCTACGTTAACATCACTGCTAGCAATCTGATTATGTTAACAGATCTTTGTTTCTTTCCCTCCCCAGTTTTGTATTTTTCCATTTTCTCTAATGTTTGGGATCTGTATTATAACCTTTTTTTAAAATTGAGAATGACATACTCAACCTTCTTCTTGATAGCTTACATTGTTCAAAACAACTTAGTGACACACAAATAATGGTATCCTACTATAACTCAAGGACTAAAGTAAATATCCATGAGTTTGTACCATCAGTAGGTGGTTGAATAAAAAATAAACAGGGGCAAATGGACATATTTCTTTCAGAGGATGTCTAGGTAATGTATATAATGCTTCCTCTTCTAGAAAGTACAGCTGAATTCTCTTCTTAATTAAGATTGGCTATGTAGTGATTCATTTTCAAGAAAAAACAATAGAAGAAACAAACAATGGAAAGCAAGAAATACTGATTTTAGAGTGGTGAAGATGACTAAGGCCAGTATCACCAGTGATGAACCCCTGATAGGAGGTGACAAGATGGGATTCATTTCAGTGTGTTTGTTTTCTCATGAAAACCCCTTATTCCAGTGTAATCATGAGAAATCATCAGACAAGCCAGAATTGAGGGACATTCTGCAAAATACCTCATCGGTATTCTTCAAGAATGTCATTGTCTTGAGAAACAAGGAAAGGCTGAGAAACTGTTGCAGATCAGTGAAGGACCAGGAGACATTTTGATGACTAAATATAATTTGGGATCATAGGCACAAAACAAGGACATTAGTGAAAAAACTGGTGAAATAAACTCTGTAGTTAATATTATTATTGTACCAGTGTAAATTTCTTACTTTTGAGAAATTCACCAAGGTTACATGAGATGCTTACATTAGAGAATGGTAGACAAAGAGCATACAGGGGATTTCTGTACTATCTGTATGACTTTTTCTGTACATCTAAACTTTTTTCCAAAAATGAAAAACTGCTTTAAACCCCAGCCCTGCAAGGTAGTTTATATTCCCCATATTTTGCACTGAGAATCAAAGATGGCAGTGAGCACACAGGTGCAGTACTTAGGACCTGAAGAACCAGGCTTCAGCTAATGGTCCTATCTGCTACTATCCTATCTGGGAGCCTTCTAGCACACACTTCTGACCATTCTCAGAAATGAGTACAACGTTTCCCTCTTTGGAAACGAGTTATGTTAAACAGTTTTCACCTGGTCTTTTATTAGTTCCTGATTTTTGGTGGGTTCTGAATGTGAGTTATGCTCTCTGGTTTCATTCATCTATTCATTCATCCCCCACTCACTGGAGTGAGCGCTGGTGAGCCCGGGGCCTGGCACATGTTGGCGAAGCTGTCTCACTGGGCTGTGCCTCAGCCTGTGCTCATGGAGTTTAGTGGCCCTGCATTCTTAGGGGTACATCCTCCAACTTTTTTTTTTTTGGTAGCGGTGATCAAACTCAGGATCTTGCGCTTGTGAGGCAGGCCACTGAACTAAATCCCGGGCCCACATCCTCCCACTTTTAATTTTTCTCAAGTCCTCCTTGTTCTACAGCTATTTTGTTTGTGCTTTAATCAGATTAACTTTTCAGAAATGGCAAAATTTCAACAAGAATTCCTCAAAATTTTTCTAAAAGTCACATCTTATAAAGTTATAGTTTTAGTCATAATTTGAAGACAAATAATTTCCTTGAATATTAACATCCTGCTCAGAAAGTAGACTTTGCCTTCTGATGAGGCTGGAGAGAATATCTTAAATCTTTAGAAGTTTTTGTCCTATCTTTATGCTGTTGATCATGGAGAGATACAGTTCTCCAGAAAAGTCATTATACATAAGAAGCAATGTGTAGGATATGATTATGATAAGTGAGAATAAACATTTGCTACATTTTTACAAATCTCTCCACAGAGATTGTTTACCTGAGGAGTCAGTTTCTCAATTAAGGGGAAGACTGAAGCTAAAGAGGAAAGCTAAGGTACATTGTCCTAGAACTTTCACAGAAATTCCCAGTTGTTCTGCTAATGTATACGATGGTCATTAAAAACTGTTAATAACAGAGTACTAAGAGTTTACATTGACAAACTAGTTTATGTGATGCAAGTGTCTTCCTTTTGAAATTTTAGCAATTTCTTCATATGTATGTATGTCTTGATGCATCCCCTTGTTAAGTTCAGTGAATAGTATTTCGGTGCATGAATATAAAAGATTCATGATGCACCTAAGTATAAGAGTACATTGTGGAATTAGGCAGCTGCTGTTTCACTTTCTCTCCCTCATTCCCAAACGTCTCTTCCCTTCTCCTGGAGTTGTGCAAAGTACTTGTGATGCAAAATGCTGTTGTTAACTTGTAATTTTAGTTTTGAGATAAACATTTAAGATTGTATTTTGGAAAAAAAATGAAGTATGGATAGATATTTCTTACCTTCAGAGTCAGAAGTATGTGGCACTTTCTGAAATGTTTTAAAATTGTTTCACATTTCAAATTTGTTTTCAGAATCAAAACAGCATTAGTCAGATATTGGTCTTCGTGTTTATTGTAGTTTAAAAAAATGAGTCAAGAGCTTGGGATATTGCTCAATGATAAAGTGCTTGTCTCGCATGAACAAGGCCCTAGGTTCAGTCCCAAGCACCACAAAAAAGCAAACAAGAAAGCAAGGTAGGAGATGAGAGAGAAAATAAATGAGTCAGCCTTGTCAAAGTCTAATCAGACCCAGAATATATTTGTTGTATTTTATATCCTCTGTTCTTGACATTGTTCATCGCAGAACGCTTTCGGCTCTAGGAAAATTACATGGTTATGTTGAGTTTTTGTGAAGGACTGGGGAAGAAATAAAATGAAAGCTTGTGTTACCATGGTTTTTCTGTCGGTTTCATGTTAGGGTTCCTCTAAATCCAAGGGGAGATCTTTGTTTTGTAGTTTGGGAAAAGTGTGACTTTCTTCCTCCTTTCTCTCTCCTCATCTCCCTCCTCACCTTATGCATATTGTCACAGGAGAGAGATGGTGACCCTAGTCAAACTTGGAAAAAGCTCACTGTGGTTTAGCACATGTTAAGGTAGACATTTCTGATGATTCTTCAGGCTTTATGGCATTTCTTAGTGAACCAGCCATCTCTTATAATTTGTGATTGAACGTGATATAACTGCTTTGCCCTCCTTTACATCAGCAGCTGCTTTCCTCCGGGTGGCGTCAGCCCGTAGGAATGTCTGGATGTCAGAGATCGCCTCATTTAACCCCCTGAGCTATGGTTAGATCAACGGTGAGAGGTGGGACATCTCTTTTGCTTTGATTCTGTGGTCTGCTCCACACACAGATCTGGTGTCTGCAGACATGTCTGGGCCATTTTTATGTTCACTGGACCTGAGTCTCCAGGACAAATTTTGACCAACCTTTGTCCATATGGGGCCACTTTGTTTTCATGGCCCAATGCAGATCCGTCTTCCCGGGGTTCCGTTTCTTACCTGATACCAGAAAGTCATCAAGCTGCCGGCCGGCTGTGTAGAACTTTGCTTCTGGTTTTGTCAGTGTTGGTAACCCGAAGAGCTTACTGTGTATCAGGAAACTTACATGCACACATAATTGTAATTCTCAAATGTGTACTTCTGTATTAGAGTTCTACCACCTGCGCGTGCTGACGTGTGTCCACTCAGCATTCTTGACTATCACACTGTACTAAATGAAATTGTAAAAGTGTAGAAGGTATTGACTGTGGGTCATTACAACTGAGAGTGACAGTTTAGGATTTTCAGGCCAATGTGAAATTTAAGAAATAAGGATGTAGCTGGGCATAGTGGTGCACAACTGTAATCCCAACACTCTGGAGGTTGAGGCAGGAGGATCACCGTGAGATTGAGGACAGCCTGCACTACATAGTGAGTTCAAGGCCAGGCTGAACTCACAGAGACTCTGTCTCAACAGAAAAAACCCCAAAACTAAGGATGTTACCTTTAAAATTTCAGAGGGAAAAACAATCACATGTTCTGTGTACATGTTGGAGATTTTACTTTGTGCATTACCAATTTGCTTGAATAACCAATTTGGATAAATTATTTTCAATTTTTTTTTACTAGTTCCTGTTCAAAAGTTGAATTTAATTTAAAAAGAAGATAAAAGTAAGATTTATTACTCTTAAAATTTGAGGTAAGAGGGTGACATGATAAATGTTTGTGTTCAGAACTTCTGGGTTTTGACTCTTTCTGGTTTAAAATTTTAGAGTTGTGACGTCAGCATGGTCTCCTGTGGCAACTCTAGTGCACTTTAGCTGATTATGTATCTGTCTATCCCCACTGACCTTGGTTTGGTCATTTTGACAGAAATGTATGGAAGTAGGGGTTTGCTCTGTCTTGTCATCAGTTTGTTGGGAAAGGTTGTGAACGCTTATTATTGTGTTGTCTCCTCTGTGCCCACTCTTAATAATTTCTAGGAATACAGGGAAACATTATCAAAAAAGAAAGGAAGATGTACATATGTTCTGCGATGCGTATTGGGGTAGGGATTGCAGGTTACTTCACCTCAGATCAGCAGTGTTAAACAGTTGTAGGATTAGTGACCATGGATTTCAAGTAATGCCTTTTAATTTTATAATAGAGTATTTCCTTTTTATCCTGTGGAATGCATTCTAAGACTCCCTCTGTCTATCTGAAATTTTAGATAATAACAAATCTTATAATTTAGTACCTTTTCCCTCTTAACTGAATACTGATGCGATAACTTTTGTAGTTTTCTGTGCAGTGGGAAAATGAGCACCGATTTTTCATTCTTCATGACTTCCCAAGTTGAAGATTCATTCTTACCACTGATCTTAGCAAACATAGCCTTTTCGTCTGTCCTTATTAAGTCGAGAACTCGCACCTTTTCACCTAAAGGAAGCATTTTTGGGCTTTTCTTTGGGATATATGAATTGCCACCAACACGATTTTTGTACTTTGGGGCCATTATTAAGTAAAACAAGAATTTCTTGGACACAAGTGCTGCGATACCGTGTAATTCACACTGTGGCCAAGTGGCTAATGGGCTGGTGGTGGATACAGTGTGGATTACTGGACAGCAGGAAGGTTCATGTCCCGGTGAGGACAGACAGGATGAGAAGGCACCCGGCTTCATCACACACATCACAGTGGTGTGCAGTTTAAAGAAAGAAAGTTTTAACTCTGTAACTTTCCGTATCACATTTTTGGATTGTGTTCAGCTGCAGGTAACTAAAATCTCAGAAAGCTCAAGCACAGTTATGCAATGCTTCAAATAGCCATGCAACCAGGGTAAATGATGAAGAGTGATTGGCCATCCTTCTGGAGATCCAAAATGCGAAGCGCTCTGTAATCTGTTCCTTTCTGAGCACAGGCACGAGAGATGGCACAACTGAAAAGTCCTACACCCATGAAACTTGTTTCTGCACAGAATTACTAAAGTACCTGTTTGAGGTATATGAACAGCACAGTGAATTTCGTATTTGGACTGGGTCTCATCCCCAGGATATCTCATAATTATGTATATGCAGATATCCCCAAACCTGGGAAATTCTGAAATCTAAAATACTTTTTGTCCCAAGCATTTGGAGTAGGGGGACACTCAATCTGAACTGTGTTTAGAATAAAATCTTTTGTTTCCTTATTTTAAGAAAATGTCTTAATAGACATGTTGTAATTTATTCAAACCGAGGAACTATCAAACTCTTCTACAAGTTGTTTATTGAACCTGATTTTTATAAGGTAAATTTATTCCCCCCTCCATTTTCCCTTTCTCTCCCTCTCTGCTCTTTATTTTCCTCATTTATTTTTTCAGAGAATGACTTGGAGATCAAAAAATACATCAAAAAAAATTTTTTTAAGAAAAATGTCATCCTAACCCATAATTACTAATTTTACTTCAGACTCATAATTTCAGGTTAGGTATCTTGAAAATAGTTTTCTTTGTTCTTTTCTTGGAGAAATGATAAAGTAGAAAATTGAATTCTCTTTTACCACAATCACAGTGTTGAAAAATGTTGTAAATTTAATATCTCAGGATCACATGGGAATATTTGAAACCATATGATGCAAAGAGGGTTCAGAAGTGAAATTTATATGCACTGAGTGTTTTGGATTTCAAAATATGGTGTGATTCCTCATGGCTTTTAAAAAGGTGTTTGCTATTCTTGCACTGAAGCAAAGTGGGAACATAGTTGGGTTTCCTATGCTAATGTGGCAGTGTCCACTGCTTCTGTAATAATCATGAAATAGTTCTGTTTTTTGCAGCACAGGGATGTGGACTTGCCAGAAATATGACCATCAGCTAAATAGCTGTTTTGAGGAGATAAAGCCCCGGAGTCTCAGCTTAGCCTGTTAGGAATAAGCCCAATCTCAAGGCATTGGGCAGCTTCTGTGCGATTTCTTTTTATTGAAATGTAATTGGCTTGCGATGAGATGAGGGGGAAAAAGCACACCTATTTACCTACCCTGGAGGAGATTTGCTTCCTAACCAGGATGCGGCTGCCAGGGAACAACAAATGAATATGCATTTCCCGGCCTGGGTGGCTTTTGACACCTGACATGTGGATGTGGCAGTGTGGTGGTACATTTAGATGATAAGGAAAATCCCTGATCGCAGCAAGAACATCTGTTTTTTTCTGGCAAGAGGAAGGGTTTCCCCCACCCTGCACAAAGCTGAGTGACTGCTGGGGCAGCTCTTAAGTGAAAGATTAACATTATAATTAAAAACAGAAAAGGGGAGCAATTCCTTACAGTATCTGCTGTTACATATTTTAGATGAAGTGCTGGCTGAACTGTAATAAATTATTTCTCATTATTAGCATAGTTCAAATATTGGTACTACTGGTGGATTTTTATAAATCTAAAAAAGATTTCTGTTTTAACTTTGATGTTTACCAATGTCCAGAATGAAGACATTAATTTGATCATTGAGTGAAATAGATTTAAAAACACATTCTCTAATTTATAAATACGGCTCTTGTTGCAAAACTATGAATGGCAGTGATTTTGATGGCTTGCTTTTCCTTTCTGAGTTATAAAATGTAGGATTGCAAATGTATTTCATTTTAAAATTTTTGACTTTTAAAAAAATTATTATATTTTATGGGTATATGTTTATACTCCATGATATTTACATTTACGTTGCAGAATTGGCACATATGTGTAACATAGCTTTAATTATGAGTTTTTCGTAGCTGTAGTTGGAGTCACATGCGTATGATTGTATATTTTTTCCTTCTCTCTTTGCAGTTCCGAGGATGGAACCTAGGGGCTTGCATATGTTGGGCCAGTGCCGTGCCGCTGAGCTACATGGAAGCCCTTTTCATTTGACTCTTGGCAGCCGCTCACTGACCTGCCCAGGCTGGCCTCCAACCAGTGACCCTTCTGCTTCAGTCCTTTACGTGGCTGGGATTACTAGCAAAACCAGCAAAGTTACTGTGTTTTGAAAATATTAACACTAAGGGCTGGGGATGTTGTTTGGCGGAAGAGTGCTTGCCTGACATGTGCAAGGCCCATGGTTCCTTCCCCCAAGAAATCACTAAAACAAAAATTTTAATCTAACATTGAGAACCCTGTATTCATTTAAATGGGAAATAGTGACTACCCAAGCATATGGTGTGATGTAGGAAATAAGATTTCCTGTTAGAATGTTTATTGTTCACAGTTTTCTTTTTTGTACTGGGGATCAAACTCAGGACCTTGCGCTTTCGAGGCAGGCGGTGGAATTACTGAGCTAAATCCCTGGCCTTTGTTCACAGTTTTTCAGTCCCATATTCTTTTTAAGGACATCAGGCAAGATTATGTGGAAAAACCTGGCTAAAATGTTCATGGTTACTTAGTAATACCTGCATGATTCTATCCACAAAGTAGATGTTGCATAGTGATTAAAATACATTTGCAGAAGCCAGGTATGCTGGCTCACACCTATAATCTCAGCACTTGGAAGGCTGAGGCAGGAGGATCATCACAAGTTTAAGGCCAGCCTGGGCTACATAGTGAGTTCAAGGCCAGCCTGAAATACATACCAAGACCCAGTCTCAAAAATACTCCCCATATATATTAATAAAATTCTTTTCTTAATAATGATTTACAATCACTATAATTTGCTGGATTTTCATTGCATACAAATTAATGTATGAATTCCTTATTGACTTCACCACAAATTAGCCAAATCATTTTATTATGAGGAGTTAATGCCAGTGTTATTTTCCTTATCCATTAGCTCCTCAAAGCAGATTGTATAAATATAAAATTACAGAATTTTCCAAGTACATTGCAAAAAGACAGGTCTTTTGATTATTAGCCTTAGTCTGTCATAATTATTCAGTGATTCCTGTCATATGAACTACATGTCATAATTGCCTTGAATGCAGACAAACACTATTTTTAGATGCAATTAGAAATACTCACATTTGCCACAGATAGTAGATTCTGTAGGTATGATATTACACTGAAATAGCTATATTTCAATGGTATAAATCTTTTAGTGTAAATCTAAAAATATGATTGTTACAGTTCATTGGAAATAGCAGATAAACTGATATGAGACAAGAGATGTTTCTCCCAAACCTGCTAGGTATCAGAAAGGTGAGTTTGTGTTCTCTAAAACTGAAGGATGAATTCTAGGACCAGTGGAGAGGTCCTAGGAAGAATTTGCTGAGAGAAAGAAAGCTTCTGCCTAAGAGAGACAGAGGGGGACTGGAAGGTGGGTTGCTCACCCACCCCACTTCTCAAAGGTGTTTTATGGGACAAAGCCATGAGGCGAGGCGGGTTCAAGGTGGGACAAAAATATAGTCAACTAGTGAGATTACAACTACAGTCACTTAGGTAATATTCATCCATTGAGAAATCACAAGGTGGACAAAACTATGAACAACCAATAAGATTATGACAAGTATGGGGCCGGGGATTTAGCTCAGTGGTTGGTTCTGCTGCCTGCCTAAAAAGCACAAGGTCCCAAGTTTGATCCCCAGTACCAAAAAACAACAACAACAGCAACAAAAAAGATTATGACAAGTATTGTTGCTTAGGCAATATTGATTAAATGGGGATCCAGTGGGCAAACAAGTCACATAGCAAGCATACATGGAATGAGCAGGGATTTCTGGTGGTAAGGGGTGGGTCAGGGATCTTTCCTGGAAGACCTTGATCCCCCACCTAGGCAGTCAGTACCTATTGAGAATATTAATCACTGCTGTTTTTCCTACATGGGTGTGGTAGTTTCTTTCCTTTTAATGGTGGCCTTCAGTGAATGTGTCTTGATTGCCCTCCATGTTGGCTCCTCATGGGCTGGCCCTGTCTAACACCTACAAGATATCTAATTAACATATCTACCTGCAATAGTACCTCTTTAAAACATTTCTTTAACAATTTTTAAAGTAACCTACTGGAATATTCTTTTAAAATTCCAAGAGTCCAAAGTCACGTACAATGAGAAATATAAAGATGTCCACATTGGTGTCAGTCCCTACATGATGGGTTTCAAGGTGAATGGTTTATCTGTGGCCTGGCTTCCTCATAGCGGAAATAGCAGTTTTAAAAATTAACTAAATCATAAATTAAAATCATAATTTAACTAAAATTAGAATACAATAGTAACAAAAAGTATGCCTTGGTTAGTTCTGCTGAGAGTCAGGGCATACTCCTTAGTAGAAGTAGTATTTGAAGTGGCTTTGAAGAATGTTAAGTGTTTCTCCAGACACAGTGTCACCGGGCTCTCAGAACCAGCGAGAATGAAGGTGAGGGGTGTGTGTGATGGAGCAAGCACAATCGTCCAAAAGATGCTCTGGCTGACCTGGGGGTTTGCTGCACTTGGGGTGTGATCAGATGTACAACTTAGAACAGTACTGTCTGCCAGGAAGCCGTGTGGACATTGTTGGAGCATTGGAGCTGGAGCTAGTGTCCGGCTGGAAGTTGTCATTTCAGAGGGGAGCAAGTTGATCTCAAAGTAGAGTTATGGCCAAGGAGTAAAATCTTGGCACAAAACATTGAGTTAATGACCCTGCAGATGTGGGCCTGAAAGAGGGAGGGGAGAAGAAGATGACTCTGAGCATTTTGGGGAAGGGTTTATGTGCTGATGATGTAGGGGTTGAGTCCTCTCTTGTTGGATCCATCTCACTTCAAGGTATCTTTGAGGCTTCCTCAATCTGCTATTTTGTATAGACTTGGAAAAATACTTTAAACGTGTAGTAGAATCATTTTTCTGCTCCTTTTGAAAAACCAGGAATGTTCTTAATTTGGAAGGCATGGTTTTTAACAAGATGGTTTTTTCTTTCTTTTCGAATAGAAAGATGAAAACTACAGAAGCCTCCCGAGGGACACTAGTAACTGGTCCACTCAGTTCCAGCGGGACAACGCGCGCACCTCCCTGAGCGCCAGCCACCCCATGGTGGACCAGTGGCTGGAGAAGCAGGAGCAGGTAACGTAACAGACCCCACGCGTCCTGTCACCGCCCAGATGTTTCTCCCCTCGCAGCACTGACTGAAGATCAGTTACTCTCACAAACTTCAGCTAAGTTCTGGGCTCTGTGTTTGAGTTTGTCTGATCTAACTGCAGAATATTTGTATGTTGGTCTCGGATCAAAGATTTCTTACGAGCAGTTGTGCATATTTGCAGGAGGTTTTCAGAGTATCCCAGTCTTAACATTTGCATTGTTGCCAAGGCGCAGATAGTTGGCAGTGAATAAAGTAGCTGCCGACTACACTCTCGAGCCTGCTCTTCCTCAGTAAGCAATAAGTCAGAAGATGTAAAAGGCAAATTAAAACCTTCCGTGTACTTCATGAGGAGAGTACTGTATGCGCTATAGTGTTGTTTCAGCGTCTCCATTATTTTGTCAGAATTGGGACCTTATCCTCCCATGATGTCAAGGATCAGTTTTAGGTTTGTAAGTTTTAGAGTTGACTAGTTCATGCTGAGACAGCCACCTAGGACTGATGAACTTGGGACTGTTTACTGCTGTTTGGAGTCAGTGTTTGGATTCCATGGGCTCCACCCCCAGGACCAAAGGGTTGGGAAGGGAGGAAAGAAAGAATTGTTTCCCATCTGTGGGTGAAGGACTGTTCATGAAGTTCTACTGTGGGCAAAGACTTAAGAATTTATCTTGTAAGTTAATTTTTCCACTTAGTTTTAGTGTCTTAATTGGTTTTAGTCTTAATGTTCTCCTCTTTCTCTTTCATTTCTTTGTTTAGCTGTGGTGGGAATAGAACCCGGGGCCTCTTGCATGCTAGGCAGGCTCTTTGTCTCTGAGCTGTATCCCCAGCCACTACCTCTCACCTTCCTCCCCTTTATTTAAATTAAATCTTGGGACAGGGTCTCACTGAGTTGCCCAGGCTAGACTTTGAACTTGCCACCCTCCTGCCTCAGCCTCCTAAGTAGCTAGGATTTCAGTCATATAGCACTGTGCCTGGCACAATGCCCACCCCTTTGAGGCTAGAAATCCCAGTGTTTTCTTTGTTATTTTAATAGTTTTTTCCCCCAGATTTATTGAGGTGTGATTGACAAAACTATATATTTAAGGGATACAATGCGATGTTTTGATGTTGTGAAATTACCTCAGTCAAAATAATAAACCTGTCACCTCACATAGGTAACATTTCATGTGTATGGTGAGAAGACGCGAGCTCTACTCAGCAGCATTCACGTGTGCAGTCTATTGGCTTTCACTTTGCTCGACATGACTGCATTGGGTCTCCTGAACTTCTCTTCGAACTGAAAGTTTGTACCCTTGCTCAGTGTGTCCCTTTCCCCACCCTCAGCTTGTGGTAACCGCCATGCTGTCCTGTCCACGTGTAACAGAGACCATTTGTCTTTCCGTGTCTGGCTTTTTCCACTTAGCATTATGTCGTCTGGCTTCATCTTCTTTGGATGGCTACATAATATTCCTGTGTATGTGTGCCACATTTACTTTACCCATGTATCTGTTGATGGGCACGGAGCTATTTCTCCTTCTTGACTACTGTTAATAGTGCTTTAACGAATGAGAGAGCTGGTAAATATGTATTTGGGTTCCTGATTTTATTTCCTTTGGCCCCATATCCAGCAGTAGAATTGCTGGATTACATAGTAGTTCTGTTTTTGAGTTTTTTGAGGAAACTCTGTGCTGTTTTCCATAGCGGTTGGGCTGATTTACATTCCCGCCTGCAGTGTTCATACCCTCTTCTGTACTTCCTCACTGACACTCATCTTTGGACTTTTTGGTAGTAACTAGTCTGTTGAGAGGTGATGATTCTTGGTGGTTTTGATTTACATGTTCCTGATGATTAGTGATATGGAGTGTGTACCGATAGTTTGTATTGATGTTAAAAACTTGGTTACTCAAAGCTGTTGTACATAGGGACGGGAGGGGCTTTGGGGAGGATGGGGTAAAATAAAATAGAGAACTTGGTTACTTATTTTCTTTTAAAAGTTCTTACGGATAGAAAGTTAGGTGAGCATGGAGTGAGGGAATGTTTTGTTGTTTATTTAAATAACTTAAAAATTATTCTGAGTTTTGTTGCCTAAATACTGGAATAGCTGTTTATCAATTAAGATTAATGATATCATTGGAAAGAAATCTCATGACTCGTCCTCTGAGTAACATTTTGGTCATTCTTTTGAGGTCATGATACACAGTACATGAATCATTGTTATTCTCTAATTTTGTTATGAAATTTTTTTATACAAGAGTGTTTTTTATATTTTCTTATCTACTTGTATTACATTAAAATTTTTAAAATTAAAGAAATCCTAAATATTTTATGCATTTCATCGGAGACTGTTTTATGGTATCAGCCTCCTAAAATAATTTTGTTGGATATTGGAATCTGAGACAGTGGAAAGGAATAGTGTTCCTTAGACACCTCTGATGGTGTGGCAGAGGCACTGATTTTTATCATAGGGTCAGTGTTAGCCCATAAACTTTATGAGATGGAAATAATTTTTCAAAGCATGGAAATTCTAAAGAAATACCACTTTCTCAGAATAATACAGGTCTTTCAACTGATTGATGCTATTTTTCCCTAGCTCTTTGAGATAAAGGTTTTAACATTTAGATAGCCGCACTTGGGTCTTGGCATCAGGTGGGCTATCACTTGCTTGCCTTTACTGTGTCTGAGATTTGGGGTTCCGGTAACCTGGCCCATCTGACTAGAGGGATCACCCCAGACCCGGCCCTGTGGCATCTGCTATGTCAAGTGGTATGTATGTATGATTTTATAGAATATAAATGTAATATAAAGTTAAATTTTGTTTATATTATACAGTTATGTATAGATAGATGTAGGTGTAGATGTATAAATGGAGCATTGTGCTTGGGACCTAGAAAACCCCACTGTACTCATGTATTAGTTGCAAAAGAGTTGGCTGCTGGTGACAGACAACCTGGATTCCTGGTGAGGAAAATTGTGCTGCTCCTGTGCAGGGTGTGTGCAGGGAGGGAAGGTCGGGGTCCTGGGCAGGCAGCACCATCTCCCAGTCCACCCAGGGCCTCTGGGCACCTGTGGTGTCGCCTGTGCTTTCTGACCGGAGCCCCAGACACTGCAAGGAAAGGGACGAAGACCTTTGTTTTCACCGTGGCTCCTTTTGAAAGCCAGTCACCTTTCCCGGAAGCCTCCCAGCAGATGTCCCTTTCTGCCCACTTGGAAATCTAAGGGAGAGACAGGGCTGAATGAAGCCCCTGGAGTTAAAGTGAGTTCAAGTGTGGTTGCTTCCCTGAACACAGTTGTCAACACCGAATATTATCTGGCCTGCCACAGAAAGGGGAGCTGGTGGATGGCAGAGCCAAGCAGCAGGTAGCTAAGTATCTAAAGGTGACTTTGTAAATTGTAATGAGATAAAGTCAGCAGCTCGGGGTTCCTAAAGGCTAATACACACAATTATATTTTAAAGATACAACTTTTACAGCTGCAGATCTATTTTTAAGGAAGTGGTATAGATTTTTTTTTTTTTTGTAATTTTGGTATAAAATAGTTTCTTTGTGAGCAAAGAAATCACAAAACGTGTCTTTTCCCCTTGAAGACTGAGCCTTGATTTGCTTTTGCTGAAGTGTTTGGTGAAAGCCAGGTTTTGGAAGAACAGGTCCTCCCTCCCTGAGACCATGTAGACAGCATCAGCTCGGTGATTCCTGAGGCTGAAAGCATCTTCTCCCTTGGCCTGAGTTTTGAAAAAATGATGATCCATCCACTTACTAAATCTGGTATGAAGGAGACTGTGCCTGGCTGAACAGAAGCCATGAAGATTCTCAACAGAATAATTATCCTGAAATCAGTTTAATAGGATAAGAACTGCAGAAACAAAACCCAGATTAACATTTTTGCCAGAAGTAAGCACTGTTGTTTGGGCAGGGAAGAGTAATAGTTCTGCTTTGTACCTTGGCGATCCAGCTCCATGTTCCGTTTCACTGTGGCTTGGTTTTATCCCTGTGAACTGTATTCCTCCCAAGTCATCCAACTTTAATGGCTTCATGTCTCTTCTGGGGCTTTTTTGCTCCTTAGCTTTTGCCATTAAAAATATAATAAAGAGGGTTGCATCCGCAGATCAAAGGATGCCCTGCATGTTAAGATCGTCATCTCTGCCTTGCTGGTCTGGGATCACCAGGGTAGCACCAGGTCCGTCCTCCTCTGTGTCCGGGTGGAAGAGGTCAAGGGAGTGCTAGGGTTTATACCCCGCCACTGGCTTTTCTTTTGCCTGTTTCCTATTGGAGTGTTGGTCGCTTATTATCTCTGCTTTTGAAGGGAGTTATGACCACTTGGCTTTGCTGATGGGAATAAACAGCAGAGATGAGGAGCAGAGTGCTGAGCTGGCAGGCAGCTGGAAGGAGCCAGGGCTCTTGCCCTGCGTCGGATCGATCCCACACAAGGGGCAGCGCCGTGCTGTTCCCTGGCAGAATATTGGTTGGTTTTACTTCAGCAACACAGAGGCCGATGTGTCTTGCTGGAACTCCATACAGGAAGCTGTTTTCTGGAAATGGGAGGCTGGCATTTTGGTGATGAATTGAAGTTGCCCAGAGTAGCTTGGAGCTCAGTCCCACACCGGGTCCATCTCAGGAGATGGAGGCCTGTGCATCTTTCAGAGGACATGTTTTCCGTATGTCAGCTCCATGACTTCCTTTTCCTGAGAGATCTCAGAGAAAACAGAGGATTTGAAAATGAAATGGTTTGTTGTGCTACTTTGAAAAAGTTTTCAAGCTTCTGAAATTTTGACTCTGAGACTCAGGAAACAGAAAAAGCAACAAAACCTTTAGTTTTCCTGTCAGGCAATGTTTTAAGAAGTTTGCATACCTTAGCTGGGTGCAATGGTACATACTTGTAATCTTGGCTGCTCAGGAGGCTGAGGCCAGAGGGCCACAAGTTGGAAACCGGTCTGGACAATGTAGTGAGATCCTGCCTCAAAATGAAAAATAAAAAAAATTAAAGGGGGGTGCTGTGGCTCAGTGACAGAGCACTCCTGGGTTCAGTCCCCAATACTGAGGGAAAAAATCGAATTCCTTTTAACCATTACCGTTTCCTGACTCTGACTGTGTAGCCTGTAATTTTAATATTGGCAGGTAATGGATCATAATCTGACTTGGTTCGTGTATCCTCACACTTTATTGCAGCTACTAAATTCCACAGAGGAAGAGGCAGGAACTTTACAATGCGTGACTGGAAGGATTTAGGAGCAGAAAGTGGAAGGACCTTAAGGAAAATAGAAGCTAATTGGGAGCCTGCCATTTTCACTCCTGTCCCTTGCTGAAAGGCCTGCACCCAATTAGCCGGCACGGGAAGGAGACAGACCTCCAGTGCCACCCGCCCTGTGCTGGGAGTGACTGCCCTGACCTTTAGAGAAGAGGCTACATCTTAGGCTTCTTCCCAGCAAGAAAAACTTTATCTAATTGGCAGGACCCATTAATGCAGGAAAACTACCTTAAAAGCACGCTGAGGACAGTTCCCCTCACCCATGGAAGGGAATCCTCCATCCAGTGCCCTGTCTCAAAATCGGGCGTGGCAGGGCAGTGACAGCTGCACCCGAGGCCTGGCAGGCTAGGCTGACACCCACAGCCCAGGAGCCCTGCCCCACGATGCCTCGCCTCTTCCTGCACAGCCTGGCGCTCCCTCCAGCCAGGACGAAGTCACTTCCTACTCTTCCCCTCAGAATCTTCCCTCCCAGGCCTTTGATCCTGTGATCCTTCTGAAATGAAGATTCCTGGGTCAAAGACTGTGTCTTTTTTACCTTGGCCTGAATTTGCTGAGTCCTAGATAAAAGAATTAGAAAATAACTGAATGATACAGAGAAAATATTTTTATATAGTCTAATGCTAGGAAATAAAGATTTATTGGCTTTATTATTACTATTTTTTTAAAGAATAGTCTGTGTTTATTCTAATACTTTTTACACTTTTGAAAATAACTCTCTGTAGATAATACCGACGTGATACATAGTAGTTATATTCATACATCTTGCAAAAGGAAAGTTTCTTTAAATTTGTTTCATTTTTACTTTACATTGTAACCTGATTTAGACCAAATGTTTTAATATCCAGGACAAAGGTAAATTAAAAACCTACTGAAGAAGCATTTTATTTCCTTGTTAGCACATGTTTGTAGTATATAATGATCGCATCCCTTGTGGGGAATCAGTACATGTACACAACACGTTTTAATTCTCTTTTTAAAATCCCCTTTCGCCTCCCTCTCTCCCTGAAGCATTTTTAAGCTCATCCAGGTTTTATGGAGATGGTTACAAACTGTGTTCCTCTCCAGGCCAGTCAGTAAGTCACCACAGCCCTAGTTTCTGCCTATTCTAACCTGATGCATCCACTGGTGAGTGCTGGGGACAGTCGGACTGTGGCTCACAGTGCAATTTCGGGTTCTAAACTGGAAAAGCCTTTCTCATTTTACTCAGCCCTTCTAGAGCGATCCCTATGTCAAAGAAGTTGGTTTCCAGAGTACAAAATGATCTTTCTTCATTACAAAATCAGGAGATGGTTTATGCAGAAATGCGATTAGCGCATCTGTGGCTGGTTAGGGTTGAGGCCCAGAAGAGCTGTGGGAATTCAGCTTTAGGCACAGGCTGGGCTCCTGGGCTCTGCCCTCATGCAGGGCCCGAGCTGGGCTCTACTGCTGCCCAGTGCCTACTTTTTAAGTTGTGCTTCGTTGTTGTTGTTTAGTTTTGTTTCTTCTTTTGCTCATAAGCACAGCATAACCAGAAGACTGTTCTGATGATCCAGGTAAAAATAACCGAAGCCCCCATCTCTAAATTCAAAAATTTTACAGTTTTCTATTAATAAGAATGTGATTTATTAATATGATTTCCCACTTTCTTTCCAAAATTTGTATAGAAGTAAATATAGTTGTTGTCCTCCAGCAGTGCCAAATGTAAAAACTAAAGACATAAAGATTGTTTTGAAATTTAGTTTTCATTATAAGATGCCAGAGATTTTATTTAATAACAGAAATCTGCCTGTTCACAAAAACACCAAAAATAAAACTAAAAGCAACCTTTTAAGATACTTGTCTCTCACCTTGGTATATTAATGCAGTAGCAGATTCTTTTGTTGTGCTATGATAATAACAGTAACTGCTGTTCTAATGCGTGTTTATAATTATTTGTTTTACAATGCAACGACTGATGGATGTTATTGTATGTGAGACCTAAGATCCCCACAAGTTTTCTGCTTTTGTGATTTAAATACTGTGGATCAGAGGCATCAGTGGACCACAGGCGGGTACCCTAGGAGCCTGGCAGGCATTGTGGAAGGGCATGCCACCCTCCTGGGTTGGTTGCCAGGGACATCCTGGGCCACATGGTTGGTATTTTCTCATGAGAGAGACAAGCTATGCGTGTCAGGAGTAGAAACCAGTGAGTGGGATATGCTTTCTGGCCCTCAGCTCACCCTCACTGGTGGCTGGGTGGCCCTATCCAAGATATTTAGACTCTGTAAACTTCACTTTCATTGTGTACAAAGTAGGGAAGAGTCATAGTCATTTGGCAGACTTGGGCTTTGTGTGTGAAGATGCACCACGCTGAGATCTGCTTTCTGATATAGGTAGATGGTCACAGGAGGCTACTTTGCTTCCTGACATCAACGCTACATGGGAATAAGTTTGATGGTTACACCTCACACCTCTCTCTCGTATTGAGTGTTCTGTGTGTGGGGGGGGTGGTGGTGGCACATGACAGGTCCACGCTTTACCACTGAGCTACACCCCTGGCCCCAAGTCAGAAGTCTTACTGCCTTGCATATTATTTTCTCTGTGTATGTTGGATATACCATTTGGTATGCTGGGAGGGTTCATTTTCATCCCCGGTGTATTTCGAATGCCCTCTGCATTCCTTTCAGAATTGGATTCTTGCTTCTGTGGCATCTTATCAGAATTAGAATAAAACTTAATCTTTTTAAATCATCTCTGGTTCTTTTCTGAAGAACATAATCTGACACAAAGATGACATTAGTGTTAATCTGTATGTTAGTCCATTTTTTTATGTTTCCTTCTGTGTTTGGCAAGCTTGCATGGTCTTCGTAGGATTAAATGTCAGAGTACCCTTGGAGAATTCCCAGTGATGCCGGGGTGGGGTGGGGTGGGGTATCTGCTTGGCCCCTGCTGAGCGCATGGACCCAGGGATGAGAGTGGAGTCATTTGCTCCCAGAACAGCAGTGATGGGTGCTCCTCATTTCTTCTTTCCCTTCATGCTGGCAGTGTTCATTGCTGCTTTGGCCTGTGGAGCTAAAGGCCTGGAAGCAGCGTGGAAGGAATCAGGAATTCTCCTGAGCGAAGAGTCTGGAGGAGGGTGGCTTAACCTTCGTGGGGAAGCGCCGAGGAGCTGATATGATCTCGCCTGTGAATACTGCTGTTCCAACCAGACGTTTAGAGCTTGCACTGTGGATCAAGATGCATTTTCATTTTTAGCTTTAACCTTCGGGTGCCTTTTCATATTTTCATTGCAAGCAGTCTCGAAGATCTTTGTTGTGAGCTGTGTGATTAGATATGATGATGAAAAGAATATACAATAACTCTCCTTATTCCCACTCATCTGCATATCATTTGCTTTTGAAATTTTGATCTTTATTTCTATATTTTATGGGTAGTAAAACTGTTATTCTTTAAAAAACAGCGGTTAAGAAATTGCATTAACATTTTTAGCCTACAGTATGTTGTTTTCACTACCTATTTCTTACAGCCTGCCTGTAGAAATTGAATCATTCATAAGCCACTTTTAATTTTGGGATTTTATGATATAGATAGGCATACTTTTAAATCATTCCTGTGCAGGGCTTTTCTAGCAACCTGTAACATGGTTTTCAAATGGCCTTGAAAAGTTTCTATTTTAAGTGTTAAAAAATGTTCAACAAGTTTATGCCTTTTCCCACCCTGTGGCCTGGGTGTACATGCCCGTACTGTTTTTCTTTGGTTCTGTGTATCTATAAGCCGTTTTTCCCCTTCTGTTTTTAATTTTTTTCTCCCATGGCTGAAAGGGTATTGCACACCAGCATTTTATTTTTGGCCAGCGCTGAGGATTGAGCCGAGCGCCGTGTACGTGCTAGGCCAACACTCTACCTCTGAGCTATACCCCAGCTTTGGTCAGCTTTTTCAATATTGTACTGGAAAGAAACGAGATTTCTACGGCATGCGCCTGGTGATATTGGGGTGGGACTAGAGCAAACTTTGGAGTTTCATTGTGCATATGAATATTATTTACACACCTTTACAGTAGGCACAGATTATTTTTGAAAAATTTTTTTAGTATGTCAAACTTCACAAAATTGGAAAAAAACAAGCATTTTTTTCTCTTTTTCATCAGGAACTATCTTTTCCAAATTCTAAGGTGGAATTGCGGTAAATAAATACTAACAGTTATTAGAATTAGTCGAAGCCTTTGAGAAGCATTAGGCGTTTCCCTGTCTTTGGTAACCTCTGAATTCTCAGAGGCACAGTGATGTGTTAGCTGCTTTGTTGTGGCTTAGCTTCTCACTCCACTGGCGAAGCTTCTCTCTTTACCCACAGGCCTGCTCTCCCTGCACTGTGGGGTCACTCAGCCTCCTGTTGGTCCCAAGGCCCCGCCCCTTGCCAGCCTCTTCCCTCCATGCTGTCCTGCGCCCCCTGGTCCTGCAGCTCGGGGCCCGACTCGCCTGGCCCGGGACCCCGCGTCCAGCCCGCCTGGCCCTCTCCCGCAGCTGCAGGAGCTGGTCTTCCGCAGCTGGTCTCCCTCCAGCCGCAGCCTGGCTGGCTGCCCTCACAGTTAACAGCTCGGCTTCTGCTTTCTTGCCTGCAGGACCCTTCCCGACCCTCACACCTGAAAGAGTAGGGCATCCCTGCTGCCTTTGTATCTTTGCTCGCTACCCTTTTCTTTACAACACGTGCCTATGTGTGTCCTTGTTTCTGTCCTTTTCTACCTTAAATTGGCTCCACCGTTGTGTTGGTTTCTGCTGTAGCTCCCACTAAGCCTTCATATGATTCAGTAAATGCTTGAATAAATTAAAGTATTAAGTTAAAGGATAAAGTTCATAGACTGGCTTCACTTTTTCCGATACCATGACTATAGTGCCATATGATTTGACTGGTTTCCAATAATTATGTGCTAAACTGCATACTGTAGGTAAATGAATAAGAACCTACCGAATATTGAAACATACACATTTGTGCACCTTATTCACACACTCATACTCTTACATCATCGATACCCATGGCACGATCACTGGTCAGTTAGCATCTGACAGAAAAAGACTGAAAAATTCTTCAAGGACCATAAAGAGACCGAAAGAGCAAGTCAGGAGGGGAACTGGGAGAGTGACATTCCTACTTTGGAAGGCTCCAGGGTGCCACCAGGAGCGGCCTTCTCCCAAATTTCATCCTCCTGAATTTCCTCCTGGCTGGGTGGAGTCCGAGAGCAGAGGAGTGCAGAGGAGCGCAGAGGAGCGCAGCGCTCTGGTGTCCCGCGCTGGGGTGGCCGCTCTGCACCCAGGGCTTCACTAGGGTGACCGTGGGCAGAGGGTGGGCTGTGACCTCCGTGCCATGTGCCAGGTTGGGGCCGGGGGGTGGTTGCAAAATACTGTTATAAGCCTGAAATAGGTCTAAAAATAAAATTACCCAAATATTAAGAATGTCTAATTGTCAGGAAATATTAAATTTCTTTTAAAAACTAAGGTGACAAATTTTCTGTATAATTGGAAAAACAATATTTGAACAAACTCTGTGATTATGTTGAATGATTTAGAAACAATTGAGTTGACTATAATAGAGTTAATAGTCTCCTGAAAATATGTCTTTTATTTGTTTGGGAGCTTTTTAGCCTCCAGAGTTTAGTTGTTTTCATTTTCACCATGATGAAAATGAATTATGCTATCAATCTGACACTCTAACTGGTAAAAATTTCCTTTTAGAGATTAATTTTTTTCTTGTTGCAGGAATAATGGATTTTTGGTACTTGTATGTTTAACATATAAAGTATGGATATTATGAATTCGGGCATACCATTCATTTGTTACACCTAGTATAGAGCATTTGAGATTATTTTCTTTATTGAGCTCCTTGAGTAAGGCATATTTTTCACGGCTATTTGATATGCAAATTATGTTGAGATTTATAAATTGTTTTCAATTAGGGGGAAATCGTGCAGATTATGGTATTACACAAAATTTCTTAGTTAATGGAATGTGAAGTGAATGGGATTAGAGACATTTTGTATTTATCATGGAATTCAGCAAATAGCTTTATTTTCAGCAGTATTTTTAAGATGCTTTTTAATATTCACACAGGTCCTAAGTTCACCATTCCCAAGCCCCACCGTCCCGCAAAGGTACAGAGCGGTCGTCCTGCTCCTGCTGCTCCTTCCTTCCCAGCTGTCCTCCCCACAGTCATTCGCTGTTTCTGGATCCCTTCAAATAATGCTGTGCTTTCATCAGAAAAGGCTAAAATGGGTTTCTTTCACTTTTTATAAAAATATCACAGTGTTCTCTGCTTTTTTGTTGTTTTACACCCTTCATACTCACACACACAGAGTATTCCCCCCAACTCCCTGTGTAGTTCAGGCTGGCTCTGATCTCACTATGTAGCCTAGTCTGGCCTTGAACTCACAGTGCTCCTCCTGCCTCAGCCTCCCCAGTGCTGTGATCACAGGCGTGCACCACCATGCCAGGCTAAAAAGTGTCCATTTTTGGAAACAGTTTAATAAGTTTTCTTTGTCTCCATAGGCTATTCTCTAAATATGGAGATTTAGATTGTTACTATCTTTTGCTTATCAAAAAAAACACAAACCCCCAAAGCCAAGGAACTGCAGCAGAGAACCTTGGTGTATTTCATTTTGCTTCGCATATGTTTGAGGTAGAAGCCTAGACGTGAAAGGTGCGCTGGGAGCACAGGCGCGCTGGTGGCTTGGATGGGTGTTGCGCTGCTCGACTCAGTGGACAGCACTGGGCCACACAGCGAGGCACTGGCTCACCGCCCACCCCCCAGAAAGAGGAAGAAGTGTTCTCCTTCCAGCGCCTCACCCTGACATGAAATTGGGTTTTTTTTGGTGGTGATGTTGGGGATAGAACCCAGGCTTTTCCCTGGACTACGTCCTCGGTCCTTTTTAAGTCTTTACATTTTGAGACAGGCTCTCACTAGTTACCCAGTTGGTCTTAAACTTGTAATCTCCTTGTTTCAGCCTCCCGAAATGCTGGATTATTGGTGTGCATTATGTTCTGAAACTTTCAAATAACATTTGCGGAAAGAATAAATTCCTAACATTTGCATAAATGAAATTAAACTTTCTAAAAGTACTCTTCCTATCTTAAATCTCAGATACTTGATTTCTTTTTTTTGTATTTTCAACTATAATTGGGTTATTCCCTCCTCCTCCACTCCTGTCTCTTATCTGGGAAACACTGGTTCATAATTGTACTTTCTTCATAATTTCTTAGAATGAAAATAAATAGAAGGCTAGGGACAGGAACAGGACAAGAGTTTTAAAAGATGAGTGGCTCACTGCTTGTTTTTGAGAGAGAGATGTTTTCTTGAAGGAGTGCAGGGTAGTGATGGTGCTAGGACTCGAACCCAGGGCCTCATGCACACTAAACATGCACTCTACCTCTGAGCTACACCCCAGCCCCAGGTATGAGTCTTATACCCACTTCTCCACTAGTTACTTGAGTGCATAAGTTCTGTATGAACAAAATCGTACTTTTCTCTTATTATACTCTGAGGTGAGGTGCTATTTAACTTATATCTATGTAACAGATTTTTTTGTTATGCTGTGGATTATCCAGTGTATGGTAGTGTAGAAGAGAGCCTGACTTGAGGTATAAGATTTATGTTGATGGAATGGTTGATTTGAGGTTTCAGAGTTAGGATCAAGAGGTATTAGTGCCTACCTGACCTTTCTCACTGCCTGAGAAGTTCTTGGCCCTTTATAGCCTCTTATTACTTTTACCATTTGTTGGGGCCGGGCATCCTCTCTCCAGCGCTTTGCTCTGGATGAGGGATGGAGGAGCCCTGGCTGACGAGAACCAAAGGAAATCATCAGAGAGTTGCAATTTCAGGGATTTCCTTCTCCATTTTTTTCCTAATTATTTTTAACATCAAAATGTAGGCTAGAAACAGTCTACACATGCACACGGCATGGATACGTGTGATGTTAACTGTGGATACCAAATGTGGCATTTCTAAAACTGCACTTAGGTGTCTAGAATATACGTCCCCATTGAAATATGTTTTACCATTCCGAGACCCAAAAGTGGTCTTGGGCACTTTTGTTTCTGTCAGTTTTCCTGTCTCTTACACGCAGAGTTGTTCTAATGTATTAAATCCCATGCTTGAGAAAAACGGGTGGGAAGTTGTAGCTGGGAGCAAAGCTTCGTGAGTGCGTGTCCTATGGTGTCTGACCGAGGCATCATCTTGAGGCCGGTTCCCGAGAGAAGACAGCCCTGGCCTCATGCTGACCGGGACCCCTGCAGCGGCTGCCGCTTTTCTCCCGTCACCCGACTGCTCCCGCTCCAAACGCAGCACGCTGTGTGACAAAGAAACCGCCTTGCAGGCTTGGGGCTTTGGCCAGCACGTGGGTGGGCTGGGCCTGGCTTGGGATTTCATGGCGCGCTGTAGAGGCAGATTCCCGAAGTTCCCAAGCAGGTGTCCTGACCTTGTAGGACACACTGCGGGGGATTCGCTGCTGGTCCTGGAAGCCCTCACGACTGGCCGGCACACAGCAGTGGAGCAGGCTGGGGGCCACTCCCCCTGCCAAGCTGTGGCCTTCCTCTCTGCTCGCCTGCTCCCATTCCCGCGTGCCCCGTTCTGCCAGCTGCACGGGACTCTCCTGCTGTCCCCATTCACCTGCGCCTCGCACCGCTGGGCCTCTGCGGTGCTGGCGGAGTCACCTCTTTCTCCTTTCCGTTCCTCCTCCTCTGGCCTCACCTGCCATCGTAGATGACCCCCGAGGCTAATGCGTGTCCCCGATTATTGGCCACACTTACTCCGGGCAGAGCCCAGGCCCCTGACGGGTCTTCTTTTTCTCTCCTGTTCTTAGCGATTTCACCCTAAGCACTCAGTGTCCTGTCTTGACAGGGCGGGGCCCACACTGCTCCCGGGGTGTTTCCATCCCTTCTTTATGGCTTGAGGGAGGTGAGGCTGGAAGCCTGCAGGCACGGGGTCCCCTACAGGGACGCCACAGCTCTGCCTGGGTGGACTTTCGGCCTACGTCTGTTATTGTGAAGGACTGTCTGCTTGGAATTTGTATATTTGAAAACATTCTTCTCTTAAAACATTTTTATAGTAAGCGTATTGATAAAAAAATATCATATTCCATAGACAGTATGTATATATTTTCTTACATTAAATGTTTAACTTTACAAGAATCTCTTCTAGTTTAAATTAGAGAAAGTTTGAGGGGAGGGCAAGGAATGCTAGTTTGATTATATCAGCAAAAATGTAGGCTTTTGGATTTACCCATACTTTAAAGTCCCCGGAGGGACTAATTTCCCTGAGAACTTTGAATTTTAATCATAAGCAGACCCAATTCAGTAATACTTTCATAAACTTTGGCTAAGACTTTGGTATTAATGTCTTGAACTTTTAGAAAGGGAAACATTTTTTTGTGGGTTGGCCAAGAAAAATAGGTCTGAATTCAAATAAAAATAATGTATTTGTTATTTTAAAGAGATTTTTCCACTGAGCAATGTGTTAAACTTTTGGTAACTTAGTTGTCTTCTATGGGACATGACATAGGCATCGAGTCGATGTATTTTTTTTTGTAGCTCAAATCTAATGACTGTTTGAGTTTAAAAGTCTTTGCTTTTGACATGGGAATAAGTTATGGTAGATTATACATTATTAATAAGTTATGTTAGAGTATACACTAATATTTGGCTGTTAACTTTTGTTCCTTTTTTGTGGATTTTAATAAAAAGACAAATCCTGTCTTATTTTCTTAGATATATTTGGGATGGTGAAACATACCAAAACTTTTTACTGCAAGTGAAAATGTTTTCTCTCAGGTACTTTAATATGCGTGAACAGGCTTTCCAGAGGTTCTGTGCTGTTTACCCCGGGCTGCTCCTGAGTGGCTGGCAGGGTCCTTTGACTCTTTGGCAACCCCCTCAGCTTCTCCGACTTTTTAACTCGAGTTCCTTGAATGACTGCAGTATCTCAGACGTCTGCCCCTTGCCCTGCCTCCGGGAGTGCGCTCCTTTCTCTAGCTGGGGTCTTGTGTGCAGGTCCTACATATGACCTGAGTTCCTCTTCCCATCCCTTCCGCCCTTGTGTTCCTGCTAATACGAGCTAGTTGCTTCTTTCTTCAGAATGAAAGGACACAGTGTTCAGGCTTCTTCCGAAGCCATGCAGGAGGCCTCTAGTGGACAGGGCAGTGGCTTTCCATGGACCACATATATCGTTCTGGGGTGCAGTTAACCCATTGCCTGTGAAATCAGGAGTCATTTCCAAATGTTCCCTAGACCTTGAAAATTCTATGATTGTCTATGCGTTTCTTGCTTAATTTTGCCAGGTGTGTTCTAGGTTTCAAATTTTTCTCCTTTTTTCTTCGCCTTTTATCTCTTGCCAGGTAGTACACATTACACTTTTACCTTGGCTGGCTGTGTATCTCTGTACTTACATTGCACCTGTTCTTGATTTAGCCGTGTTCTTTTGGACTGCACTGGTGTGATTGTCTCTTTCTACCATCTATTTCTCTTTGAAGTCACTTCTGCATTTTCCTGTTGGCTTTATCTTCCAGTTTGCTACTTGGGTTACCTCATCCAAGTCTAAAAACGTGCAGGAATTCCCTACTGTACCCTGAATTAAAATTAAACTCATTAACGTGGTGCTCTGTAGTCTCTGCAGTCCAAATTCCAATTTCACTGTTTTAGACGTCCTCTTCTATCAGGAGTTCGTGTGTGTTCTCTGCCCCAGTGGACCACTGTACCTTCCTGTAAAGTAAACTCTTTATTCTCCTGCAGTTTACTTACCTGCCTGACTCTGCCCGCCTTCTGAGTCACCACTGTGCCATTCATTGCTTTAGTCGGGTTGTGATTGCGTATGTGATGAATGCTTCCCTCCCTGTAAAATAGCCCTGTGCTTGAAAAAGGGTGTTAGGATCTGGGGTGTTATGCAGACTGAAGTTGGATTCCAGTGTTGTCCTTATTAACTGTAATTGTGTGTGTGTGTGTTACTAAGGCGTTAACCCAGGGCCTTCACACTGAGCTACATTCCCAGGACCTTTTAAAAATTTTATTATTTTGAGACTGAATCTTGCTAAGTTGCTAAATTGCCTAGGCTGGTCTTGAACATGTGATCTTCCTGCCTTGGCCTCCTAGAGTACCATACCTGGCTCTAACTGGAGTCTGGCCTAAAATTCTTAATCTGTAGTTTCTGAAAGAACGAGGATCTGGATTGAAATGCTCACTGAATTAAAACTAATATTCTAAAAATCAGTTTGAGAGAGGGGGGAAATCTAAGCTATTCATTTCAGTTACTGCAGTGCCATGTTTTATATCACATGGGTCAATGTTGCTTTTGATCATTGTGTTGGAAAAGATATTCTGGTGCTTCCTTCAAGTGTAGTGCCCAGTGAGCCTGTGGTGTAATATGCGGTGTAATATGTAGTGCCTGGTGAGCCTGAGGTGTAATATGCCCATAATCAGAAGGCTTAGATTGGACTCGCTCTGTGGGATTCGTTAGTCTGACCTCTCTGAGCCACTATTTCTTCATCTGGCTAATTGGGGAAATTACCTCATTCTTCCTAATACAGTTGTTAGAAGCTTTAATGATCTCACTATAGTGATTAACAGCTTATACCCTTGACCCAGAAAAAGTTAGATTTCTATTTCCCTTAGCTATGTGACCTTGACATTGTTGATTGACTTTTTCCAGTTTTTTTCCTATTTATAAAATTGTAGCTGATAAGACCTATCTGGTGAATGTTAGTAAGCATTAGATAAATACTATAGTTTTATTCAATAAATATTATCTTAATTATCATAATGAGCTGGTTCAAGCTTAGTGTAAAATTTGTTGCTCTCTGCCTCTTACCCTTGTCCTAGTGGTTGCTTTAAATTTTTGATCATTAGGAAGACAACTTGCTGGTTATTTGTGAACGCGAGACCTTGTTGGATAGAATGATAAGCAAATTAGGTACAACAGTAGATTCTATTATCAGAGATTCTAGTTTATATTTCTTGTATCTAAAACAGATTTGTAGTATATAGTCAGTATTGTCTTTGTAATTTCCACATGTGTTAAGCTTTTCACATCATTGTATATGAGACCAAAATCCTTTGATGAAAACATAGCCAAGAATATGGCAATCAGTGTATTCTCTGACTACTAGAACTTTAAATATGTAAAGTAAGATGCCCCACTGGCCTGGTGGCTAGCTTTGCTTCCTGTGAACGCTTCTCTACCACAGAGGCCCAGAATCACAGGCATGCCTGTGATAGGGAGATAGAAGCGGCTGCACGGCACAAGGGAGCATTCATTGGATACGCCTGTTGGGCAGAGGTTCAAAGACTGCCCAAAACAGAAGGGCTACTTTGGACAAATTCATGGTGTTCACTTCGCACCTGGACGCATGGTGAACTGGAACGGGAGGGGCATCCTGGATAGGGAGCCACTGTGAGAAACAGAACAGGTGCAGTTTTTGTCTGTGAGTAAACAGTTTCATGTGCTGGAATGGACAGGATGGATAGTAGAATTCAGACCTCCCTGTAGCTCTCTTTTTATAGCACTGAGAGATGATGTTGGTGAAAGAAAGGAGTCAGACCCACCACATTTGTGCGGAGTGAAGTTTTCTTCCACCATTAAAGTATGCCGAACGTGGGTAGGAGAGTGGGTGCAAAGGGAGGAAGTCTCAATAGGAAGACATGAAATGAGGTCCTAAGCCCAGGCTGCTGGAGAGGGGGTTGAAAGAATAAAGGTGGTGGATATTAGGAGACAGAGTCCTTTGGTCTTGGTCATCGTGGACATGTGACCATCCCTGAATGAGACTTTGAGAATGGCTGACGGCAGTGTCCGCAGGTCTGTAGAGAAGATGGAGGCTGGTACAGGATGGGGTGGGTTTGTTTTTATAAACGATAGGGGAAACCGTTGCCCGGTTTCCTGATGACAGTGTGAAGTCATTGCTCACTTGATAGGGCTGTTTGCTAGAAATTCAAAGCTAGAACCTTGATGACTTGCAGTAATAAACCAAATTTCATCATGTTTCCTATTTGATTAGTTCCTTCTGGAGTCTTTCAAAGACCCCTCTGGTTTCTCCTGACCTAAATGGTTTAATGTTACTGGAGTATGTCTTGTCTATTTCTTCCAATGGATTATTATGAATATATGAAATAATATTGGTCTTGATTCTGATCCCAGGGGGTTCTGATTCTAAAATATCTGTGAATGCTAATAAACTTTTGATGTCTGTGTTTTAGAGTTTATGGTTTAGCTGGTGATTTTATTTTTTGACCTCCATGTGCATTGCTCTATGTAACGAGATGATGAAGCTGTTCATCATCAATTTTTACCTTCTCCTATTACTTTTCTATTTTATTGGTGCTCACAAGTAAAATGTTAATATATAAATCAAAATTCCTTACAATAATGTAACACTGGCAATTATAGAAATACATATGACTTTAAAACAAAAGGGGGTTTAAGGGTTAATTTAGTCTGTAGTAAGCTGCTCTTTACTGGAATAATATTGCTTAGGGACCTTTTATGAATAAGAGATAAAAATTGGGCCAGACTCTCCTGGTTTCTTTTCAATTCCCCATGTGATGATAAATTTAACAGGTTGTTAATATTTGAACTTTAATAATGGTCTTGTGAGTTGAAAAACACCACTGTGGTTTTAAGGTAGTCTGGAAAACATGGGTAATTGTTATATAGTTTAACATAATTTCTTGAAACTTCATTTCTTATAAAAACAATTTTGTTAATAGTAAAAACACAACTGGCCTTTGCTTTTTTTAAAACCCAGATTTAGTTGTGTATGTGATTGTGTGCATGTGAACATTGGCGCTAACTTTAGATTCATTTTTGGTTAATAATAGTAACTACCATTTCTTTTAAAAAATGTTTTAACATTTTAATTGGTAAATAAAAGTTTATTTGTCATATATAGCATATTTTAAAATTTGTAAACATTACAGATTGAGTTGAGCTAATTAATGTATTACTTCACGTGTTTTTTTTGCAATGACAGTATTACACATTTACTCTTAGCATTTCAAAACACTTTCCTTTTTATTAGTTCATTTTTGCAGTGCATAATGATCAGTTCGTTGTGAGGAGTTGGTACAGGTTCGTGACACGCCTTCATTCTTTTTACTTCTTCTTCCATTTCTTCTGAGAATATAACACATCGTTCTCAGCTGCGTCACCCTGGTCCCAAAGATGTCTGGAACTTATTCCTTCGATCTAATTGAAATTCTGTATTCTTTGACCAACATCTCCCCACCCAGCCACCCAGCCCATGGTGACTTCTACTCCCGACTTCTGTGAATCCAATTGTTTGGATTCAACTGGAAGAGGGATCATGTGGTGCCTGTTTTTCTGTGCCTGGCATATTTCACATAACTTGATATCCTCCGCGTTCATCCATGTTTTTGCAAATGACAAATTTTAAAAAAAGACCCCTGATTAGGAGTCCCCTGTGTATAAATACCACATTTTCCACTTCCACTCCCTGTTGAGGGCACCTGAGTGCTTCTGCATCTTGGTGATTGTGAATAGTGAATCAGTGAATGCAGGAGTGCAGGGATCTGACACACTGGTTTCCTTTCCTTTGGATTGCTGTCCAGGTTTGGGATTGCTGCATCCCATGGGAACTCTGGTCTTAACTTTTCATTTTTTTAAGGAAACACTCTTCTAATTTACCTTCTCACCAGCCATATGAGGGCCCCTTTGTTTTGCATCCCTTCTTACACTACTCTTTCATCTTGGATGATGACCGTTCTAATAGGTGTGAAGTGACCTCTCATTTTGCTTTTAATTCATATTTCTCTGAGGATTGGTGATGTTGAGCATTTTTTCCATTTGCCTGCTGGCCATTTGTATGTGTTCTTTTAAGAAATGCCTGTCCAGGTCCTTTGCTCAGTTTTAATTGACTTGCTTTCTTTCTATTGGGTTGATTTTCTTATATATTTTGGATATTAACCCTTGAACACGTATATGTTTTTTCTGTATTTCTCCCATCCCAGTGTGTCACTTCACTCTTATTTCCTTGGCTGTGCAGCTTTTTAGTTTGATGTAACCTTTTTTATTTTTACTTTTTTTCTTTTTGCCTATGCTTTTGAGCTCATATCCAATAAGACGTATCATTTCTTAAATTCTGCTGCTGCTGGAATTTTTATATACATTTTCCTTAAACAGAATCTGCGAGGTAGTTTTTAGCATCATCCCAGTCATTTTCTGGCTGAGGTTCCTTGTCAAAGTCACATACCTTAGGAAGGCCACACGGTAGGGACACCTTGACGTCAGGTCTAGGTCTTTCTGGCTCTTAGAACTCTGGTGTTGTCCAGTGCATTACAGCTGTGTGGACAGAGAGAATTTTTCCTCACTGAGATCCCCAGGCATGGGCGGCCCCGGGTGGGGCTTGCTCTTCCCACACGCGTGCTTTCCTGCCCTGCTCTGCTCTGGGCCCGGCTGGGGCGCGCTTTGCCCCTGGCCAGCCCCTTGCTGACTCTCCTGGGTCTCGCACACCTTCGCTTCTCGCTGAGACCTTCCCTCACCTCTGTTCACCACTTTCTTGATACCCTGACTATAGTGCCACTCTTCCTACCTTCTGAATTTCCAGGTCTCCTTCCTTTACTCATTTTTAATAGCACTTTCTTATGTAAGTATAATTTACTTATTATTACACTTATGACATATCTTCTGTCCCTTACTAATATGTTTCAAGAGGGCAAAAGTTTTTTCCTATTTTGTTCACTCATCTGTCCCAATTGCCAGAGATAGTGCTTGGCATATCATAGGATTTCAATAACTGAGTGAATAAATGTGAGTAGATGAGAGAGAACTCCTTGAATTCATGTGTAAGAGTTATAGTTATGAGCTTGCTGCTAGGAAAAAGATTTGTGGCTTTGATCAGATTTTTCCTTTATCAGATTGGACTCAGTGTTTCACTGAAGAAGTACTAATTCCTATACTTTTTTTTTTTTTTTCTGGTACTGGGGATTGAACTCAGGACCTTGTGCTTGCCAGGCAGGTGTGATGCCACTGAGCTATACCCCTGGCCCAATTTGTATACTTTTAAGTTGAATCAGGAAAAAACAGCTGGGTGTGGTGGTACACATCTTGAGAGGCTGAGGCAGGAGGATTTCAGTGAGTTCGAGGCCAGCCTGGACTACATAATGAATTCAAGGCTAGCCTGACCCTGTCTCCAAATAAATAGATAGATGGATGGATGCATGCATGCATGCTTGGTTTTCAGCTGTATATGAGTTACAGGAATCTATGTTATTAAGAGCTAATAAGCAGTAATTCAGTTTAAACTTTTCCTTGAGATCATTTGGAAACATACATTGACTTGAAATTTAAAATAGATGGAAGATTATCAAAATTCACATTAAACATGTTAGCGTGTATGTATTTTTGAATGTCACCATTTAAGAAAGCAGACCAAACTCAGAGGTAGTGCAGCGTAGGGCTGTAAATACACATCATCCATTACCATGTAGCCTGTGCCTTTGGGGCACACATATGTTGTGTTGTAATTCAGTCTCACAGGAAGTACTGTACATGCACAGTACATAACCAGTGGGCCAGGCAGTGGCCATCTTGTGGCCAGAGAGGAAAAATCGCTCTCCACAGCCGTGTCAATGATTGCCCGTTACGCTGCTTACAAAGTGAAATAAAACGCAGCGTATGTGTGGAGGCAAGCCTATTGTTGAGGCTCCCTGAGTTTGAGCTCATGCTCTCTGAGCCGTGTGGTCATGGTCATCTATTTCTCCTCCTGAAGGTCTGACGCCCCTCTTGTGGCCATCTGTCTTCCATGCACCCACACTGTACATGGGAGCTGGAATTGTGTTGCTCAGTTAATTATTTAATAAAGCAAAGAGGAATGAAAGTTTCTTTTCACTTTAATGTATTGGTTTAATGATGGCCTTTTTCTCTAAAAATTTCTTTTACTCATTTTCAAAGAAAAAGACAAGTCACATGTACATATATGCTCATGGTCACTAGGATTCATGAAACGCACATTAAATTTTTGGTACTGGGGATCGAACTTAGGACCCTGTGCTTTCGAGGCAGGCGGCGGAACCACTGAGCCAAATCCCTGGCCCTAAACTTCTTGTTAAAGTTTAACAAAAATTAAAAGTTCTTGCAATATCAAATGTTTGTTTTCACCTAGTCCGGTAGGCATATCCATGTACTGTAGGTTGGAATGTAATTGATGAAGCTCTTTTGTTAAAGTAGACCCTGCCACCCCCATAATGGGGACTGAGTCCAGGGGCACTGAACTACATACCCAGCCTTTTCTGTGTTTTCTTTTGAGACAGTCTCACTAAATCACTCTGGCTGGCTTTGAATTTGTGATTCTCCTGCCTCAGCCTATCCAGTAGCTGGAATTATAGGGATGTGCCACTATGCCTGTCTGGCATATATTTAAGTCTGATTTAAGAATTCTACATGTAAGAAGATTACCTACAGAAATATTTGTACCTATATAAATTTGCTAATTGTTACAGTAATGAAGTATTAGAAAGAAAGAAGCTAAATGTCCATTAATGGAGGAATGGCTAAATCAATTATTTTTATATTTGTAATATGGGACACTCTGCAGCTATTAAAAAAGCTGAGGTAAAATATATGCATAGGTATTCAGAGATTGCAGGACATGCTATTAAATGTAAAGAACAAGTTTTACATAATTTGTATAATGTGTTTTAATTATTTTAAACATCACACTTGAGAATATAGACATATGAGTATCGTTTTCTGGAACCATAAAAAGGAAATGGAAGGGATGTTTTCCAAATTGTAGCGATGATGAATTTTGGAGAGGGAATTTAAAGTAGAATTATAGGAGTAAAATATTTTATTCTACATACTTTAGCACTATTTAAATCTTTTATGAAACAACTTAATGATGGAGAAATAATCTTTATGTTTTTAGAATTCCTAAGGGACATACATATACTCCAAAATGGAAGTAGGTTGGTTTCTTTTGCCTTCAGTAAAGTAAAATAAGATTGATTTATTTTTACATTTTAATTTTTTTTCTTGCATTGCTCTTTTTCCATTCCTCTCTTAATATCCATGTTTTGCTCTTAATTCTAATTTACTTGACCAATTTTAAATCTTTTTTGGGGGATGTTGGGTGGGGACTGAGCCCATGCTAGCCAAGCACCCACCGCTGAGCCACCTGCCCCCTTTTAGTTTTTATTTTAAGAAAGGGTCTCTTTAAGTTGCCCAGGTTGGCGTCAAAGTTTGATCCTCCAGACTTAGCCTCCCACGTATTTAGGATTACGGGTGTACATCACCATGCCCAGTTGTGATTTTAAAATCTTAATATTTATTTTTAATTGTATGAAAAAGTAGTGTTTTTTCTTTCAAGTTCCAGTCCACTCCCAGAGGCCCCACTTGGAGTCACTTGCCCTGTGGCAATGGCACAAAGCCAGATAACACTTGTGTCTAGTGCAGGCATTTGGAGCAAGTCACTCGATCAAACTAGTGCATTTAAATACTTTTAAGACAGACGAAGGTGGTTTTCTGAAGATTAATAACTATAGATAATAAATAGACCTTTAAGTTTTTTGTTCACATTTATGAGATAAGAGGTCAAGTCTAGCATATTAACAGTTATTTCACATTCCCATCAGCAACACAGATAATGTGCAAAATAAAGATTGTGTAATAAGCATCACCCGTGGCACTTAATTATCTTGAAGAGTTTCGTGATAGACATTTACATTTTCACTTCTCAGATTTTGAATTTCATTATCCATGCATCTAGTATGTAGAATCATACCCACTTTTTAGATTTAGTACAGTCAAAATCTTTGGAAATGAGCAGCTGTGTAGTATGTTTCTTTTTATAAACTTGAAAACACTTTTGTAATTATGCTTTTAGGGAAAAATTTATATAACTCCTAAAATTTTATTTCAAATCTGCCTTGCTCCCTTTGCCATACTATGAAAACTAAACCTTGTCCTTGTAGAGATTTGGTCATTTCTCTGGGTAGAAATTAGTACAAAATCACATTGTAATCTTTTAAACAAGGAATACTTTTATCTGTGCAATATTGAGTCTCTGGGCCTAAAGTTTAAATTCTTGCAATTTCATCTTCTTTTCCCTCCCTCCCTTCCTCCCTCCCTCGGTGAAAAAAATCAGAAAAGCCCAGTAGTAATACATGCAATTGATAATTCAAAGCCATTAAGACAAATGCATCCATCCTTTCCTTACTGAAGTGTCCTCAAATTCGGAATCAACTGGGAAATCGGGCTTCCAACTTCTTTTTCTGAAAATAATTACGAATTTGTTGCCTTCAAGTCGCCTTCAAGAATTTCCATGGCAACTTAATCTCGATTCAAAAACAAAACATACTTGAGACACAGTTCATCAATTTAGGTGAAGAGTATATGAGGTTGAGTATTTTTTTTTTTCCTATTTTGGGTTTTTTTTTTTTGAGATGCTAGGAACGGAATTCAGACTTTCAGATACGATAGATAATTGCTGTACCACTCTGCCATGCCTTAGCCCCTCAAAATAAAAATTGTAAGGAAATGCTGGGGTGTGGCTCAGGGGTAGAGTGTGTATGTGGTTAGCACGTGTGCATGCACATGCACATGCACAAATAATAACATTTATGTCCATTGAAATCATTCCTATTTGAATGGGGCCATTGCAGCTCACAATGTAAAACATATTTCACAATCCCAGCTTTCAATCTTTAAGGACCGTAAAGTCAGAAAATGCATATGCTATTTTTATCTGCTGGCACTTAGGTTTATAGTGATTATATATATAAATAAAATATAAATATAAATGTATAAATATATATATGATCCAATGCATTCTGTAGAATGAGACTTCCTGTCAGAGCACTGGAGTGAGGAGCCTATAGGTACGGAGGGGCCCAGGGAAGCCCGGCCCCAGGCCATGCTTCCCCAGAGCTGGGTCTGGACCTGGAGGAGCCGCTCCTCTCCCTGCTGCTGGCTCCTTCCCAAGGTGCTGCCTGCTGGCCAGGGAGCTCCCCTTGTAAACAAGGATGATCTTTGCGGTCTCTCCCCTTGCTGCTTACTCCGGTGTGAGGGCCGGGGAAAAGGGGCTACTCCGCGGGACTGCGTGTGTGCGTGCGTGCGTGTGTGCACGCTTTTGTGGGCGGCTCAGGCTGACCTGGCAGCGCCTCTCCACCCTTGTGCGAGACTGTCCGGGTCTTGCCTACCGCTGCGGGCGGCGTGTGTTTGCACCTGTTCGCGGGTCTCACGCCGTGCTCTCCGGTAGCTGTCCTTGAGGGGGGTGGCTGCACACATGGTCACGTGGATCGCTGGTGACAAATGTGTGACAGGATGGTTACTCACCCACTGTGAGCTGCAGTTCTCTGTGTAGGGAACAAGAGCAGCGCACACCGCACCTGGCCCTTCGTGGAGGTGTGTAAACGCTCTCTCTTTCTGCGCACCTTTACCCTCGAAGGTAAATCGCTCTGCAGACAGACCTTTTCTGAAGTATTTAAAAAATACAATAAAATTCTTACTCTACAGAATGGATGCCTGTACTGGGTCGTATGCCACCCTGAAAGGCATTCTGTGTCCTTGGCACTGTGCCATGGGCCACTCTGGGTTAGATCCGGTCTGGGTCCTGCACCCGAGCCATGTCCTCTGCAGGCCCGCGTGCCCACCTCGGTGCCCCAGGGGAGGCAGCAGTGCTTAGCTGTCCTAGCTGGCCTTCGCGCAACTCCCGTTCATTTCTGTGCTGTCGGAGGGAGTTCATTCCTTGCTGTTGGAGCGGCATGTTGTCATGAGTTCATTGCTCGGGAGTAATTCATGGTTAACTCAAATGGCATTTAAGCACTTGAGATGGGAATGGCTCTGTAAAGGCATAAAACAAAACCAAGCCATACTCTGGTGCACTAAGAGTGAGCATGCGGAGTGTTGGACTTTATATTATTTATGTACCCGTCTTCTGAGAACTCTTCTCTTCCCAGTAGTACTCCAGGAGTGCGGGGTCTTCGTTGCATTGCTGTTGGCGTGCTCTTCAGTGTTCAGTGGCTTGGTGTTGGTAGCTCCAGGTCCACCAGGTGACATGGCCAGACACTCCCAGTTTCGTGGCACCTGCACACCTCCCTGCAGTCGCTTAGCCAGGCAGAGGTCACCAGTTTGCCCTCTTGGACACTGCTGGGGCAGGGTGTTCCTCACGTCTGGTTTGCTGCTCACCTTCCCATCACCTTGCGTTTTGCATTCGGTGGGTGTCCGCATCGCCTTCCTGCTTGCCCGCCCTTGGGAGAGCTGGAACCCGGAGGAAGCAGGAAGTAGGTCTTCTCAGCTGTCTTTCTCCAAAACTTTCATGGCGACACCGCTTTGGGGTAACCTCAGGAGTTGGACCTGAGAGTTTGTTGTAAAATTGCTTCTCCGAGTTGTCTCTGAGGCTGTTTTACTGCCGACCACGTCTCCCTAGCAGTCCCTATAGGCACGTGAAGTACAGCAGGTGGGGACTTCTGTGTTTTAAATGTGACTTGGACCCCAGTGGTACTGCCTTAAAACTGTCTGGAGAAAGGAGATCCGGAAGTACAGTCTCTTCAGTCCAGTGAAACTTTGCCTCAACTACTTTGACCTTGGGCGCCTGACCACTGGTGTCACACACTGATTCTTTTAAGTTGGAATTTTACCAAGATTGACTGGCTATCTTAAGGAATATTTGTAGTCACTAACTTTCCTTCCCCATCACATGCTCATTTCTCTAACAAATCTTCATCTGTAGAGGTGATTTTCCACACTAGAGCGCAGAGCCATGGGCAGAGCCATGGTAAGGCCTTGGGCAGAGGGGTGGGTTTCACATTTAATGTCCACGGTGCCCTGGGAAGCCTGAGAAAGCCAGCACGCTGACAGAGATCTGTGAACCCGGCAAGGAGGGACTATTAGGGATAAAGAAGAATCAGGATGAAAGAGCTATGAGACTTATTTTAGAAATTGCCTAATGACAGATTCAGGGTTTTGAATAGGAAATAGTATTTGGTATTCAAAAGGTTTCTCAAATAAGTGAAAAAAGGTAGCTTTGGCCCTTGAAAAGCTAATCTGAATAACAAAGGCTGAACTGACTTCACAGGGAAAGTGTGAAAGGCTTCTGAATGTACTTCCTTCTCCTTTGTCTTCCCAGGGAGATCCTGCACATTGTTCATACACAATTACACTTGTCCCTACTCTGCAGTCCCAAGGGAGGGACACGAGCACTTTAAAAAATATCCTCACTGTCTAATATTTTAAAATGTATTTTATTTTTTCTGGTACTGGGGATCGAACTCAGGACCTTGTGCTTGCCAGGCAGGTGCAGCACCACTGAGCTACATCCCCAACCCTAAAATTTATTTTAAATGGTTATCAGTTGCAGAGTCTCTTTTTCTATCTGACAGAGGTACTATGTAACAAACTTTTTTTTTTCCAAGAAGGAAGATTCTGTCACAAGTAGTCCCAATTAATTCACCCTGTCTGATTTGGAAAACAAATAAGCAGACATTTGGATCCTCTTTGATCTGAACTTTTTTTTTTTAATTTGGTACCCGGGATCGAACTCAGTGATCTGAACATTTTAAGAATAAACATTTCAAGAATGAAACAGTTCTGATCTCTGGGTGTGACCTAAATAAATATTTCAAACCTTTTTTTTTGTAAATGAAAGTAACTGATATCTGCTATATTTTTCTATGTGTAATTTGTCCCAAATATCATTTATTTAATCATTTTCTACTAAAATCTGTAATGAGTCTCTTTCTCTGAAGGCATCTCTTTCTGGTAAATATTGATAAGGAGATCTTTCATGTAAAGGAGCTGAAGTCTTTTTGGTCCGTTTGCAAATTATAAATTCTGGATTTAATTATATCCCTAGGGAAAAACCTGAGAGAACCAAACTACTAACATAATTAGGCTAAACTGTGTAATCAAAAGCAAATGACATGGTTATTAAAACCAACGAAATGATTTCCCAGCATTTAATTCATTTCTCTGATTCCTGAAGTTTGAGGAATGCATAAGTGTGTGGAGATGGACCTTCTTGCTGGCACCCCTCCTAGACAGCCTTTTTTTCTTCAGACTGTTTTGCATTTAGAAATATTTCTGTACCTTAGAGCAGTTAGGTGATAGGTGCTGGGGAATAGGTGAAAGGAAAGGTGGTAGGAGGTAAGGTGTGGGTCCCTAAAAAAAGGCATCGAGAAAGGAATCAAAGCAGTAAATTGCCCTCCCACCCTCCCTTTCCAGTGCTAGGCCTGGAACCCAGAGCCTTCCACACGCACGCTAGGCAAGCAAGCCCTCTTCCAGGGTTCTGCATCCACAGCCCTATTGCTTTTTGCTTTGTATTGTTTTTTAAATTTATGAGTACAGGTCTGAAGTACGCAGTGATTACATTCATCGAGTAGAGTTGGTAAATGTATTTAACATCGTGATTCTTTTTGTTTCCTTCTCCTGTCCTTGTTCCCCACGCCCTCTGTCCCTTGGTCCCATTCCTGTTTGTGAAAGATCTATCTCCTCAGTGCTTCTGGGGTTCTGGGGGTCCATGGACTCCGTGCAGAGCAGCGACTGGCGAACCTTTTAGAGCTTTCAATGATAGAAATAGCCCACTCCAGCATGTGCACCGTACACTCGCCACTACTCTAGAGATTCTTTCTAGGTTCTTGTTGACCTGAACAAAAAATTGGACAACACAAATGAAAAGTAGTGAAGTGTATATTTTAAAGGTAGGAAAAGCAATATGCCCTGCAGAGTGAGATGGGAAGCACAGTGGCCAGGAGGTTAATGGCCGCCATCTTTTGTGTCGCCCACACCGTGACGTCAGATCTAGCTGTCCTATCAAAAGCCTGCTTGATCTCATCCCATAAGAATTGAAGATAGCATTCTCTGATTGGTTGCAGGTGCAGGGCTTGAAAACAGTGCTCTGTGCATGTGTCGTAGATTTCTGTGATTGACAGGTTACCCACTTGTTCAGCCAACTGGCCACACCCTAATCTCCCGCCTCACTAGTGTTAATCTCCAGTATCACCAGTTTCAGTTTATATAAAATAAAAATGAACCATAGATGAGGGAGATCTATATGATACCTAAAGAATCAGTGTGACTAGTTTGTAAAGATTTTGTTACAATTCATAAGAAAAAATCAGCTCCTGATAAAAATACATGAGGTAAATGTGTAAACCTACAAAGAGCACGTACAGGCATTTCACAGCTGTGACTTTATTAATCATAGTTTTCCAGAGCAACAGACCCACAGGATGGCTGGGTAGGATATGGATGTAGGGAAGGTGGAAGAGAGGCAGGGAGGGAGGAGTGATTTTTGTTTTGATTTATTTTGTTTTGTTTTTTTGGGTGGTGGGAATTAAACTGAGGACCTTCCACATGCTGTACCACTGAGCCATCCCCCTAGTCCAAGAGAGAAATTTATTATAAGGAATTGGCTCACAAGATTACAGAGTTTGAGAATTTCCAGGAACCGTGGTCATCACGCTGGTGCCCCATGAGAACTGTTGGGGTAAATATCAGTTCTAGAGCCTGCAGGCTTCAGACCCATGAAGAGTTGGCATTTTAGTCCAAAGACTGGAAGAGACCAAAGTGTCAGCTCCTGCAGGAGGAGCTCCCTAACCTTTCAGTTTGATTCCAGTTTTCATTTGGGTGCACTCAACATTAGGGGGAGCACTTCCTCACCCTGACTATACTAATCACAGTGTGTCTCATCCAGGAGATAGACATCTTCACTGACACACCCAGAATAATGTCCTGGCCTCCTTTCTGGGTACTTATGACTCAGTCAAGTTGACACATGAAATTTACCATCACAATGGTACACTTTAAGCTCACTTTCCATCCTAACTTTAAACTGGAATAGGAACAAAACTTCTTTCTGGTCCAATTAACTAAGGCTGTATTTGTGTCTATCTGTGTCCTTCCATCCAGTTAAAAACTGAGAAGAGCCAGGCATGCTGGTGTATACCTGTAATCCCAGCTTCTTGGGAGGCTAAGAAAGAAACTGGAAAGAGTCTAAGATATTATCTTCCTTGGAAGTTAGCAAATTAGCCCCCTCAGTAGTGTGGATGCTGACAGAAGTGGAGACTCCCAGTCAAAGATGGATTTCATTACTCTTAGTGCAGCAAGCAGCACAAGCATCAGCATACTTGGGTCTGTTTCCTTGCCCCCAAGGAAGTTATGTCACAGAGGTTACGCCAGTGGGCCTGGTGCTGTGCTTGTATCTACTTCCCAATGTTCGAGGAGAGAGTTCTGAGCTTGGGAAACTTGAGTCTTTAATCCACTACTCAGTGAGGGTTTAAGATGTCTGGTGGTAAATGAGTCGTTGAATGATGATATGTTTGTTGTAGTAAATATAAAATATTAAAATGATCTCTAGAGAATACAATAAAATGATGCGTTAATATATATTTTATTATTTTATTTTCTTTGTTTTATTGTTATGTAATAAGGAAAAATCTGTGATTTCAGAAAACCAGAAACAAGCACCCAAATGTACAAAACGTAGACATTATCTTATATCTTTTGGTGGAAAAGATAATCATCTCATATTAGTGCATTATCTTAATGGATATGGTGTATTTTAGTCATTAAAGCCTCACTTTTCTTCCACAGAAGATGGGAGAGATTGACTTTTAAAAAGTAAATGGGCTGGGCATGCTGGGACACGCCTGTAACACCAGCATTGGGAGGCTGAGGCAGGAGAATCACAGCAAGTTAGTGACCAGCCTGGGCTACGCACTGAGTTCTAGGCCAGCCTGGACTACATAGCAAGACTGTGTCTCAAAAAAAAGAAAACTAATTAAACTCCCCCAAACAACAACAGCAACAACAACAACAAAAAATCCAAATGGTGTGTTATAAATCACTTTTCAGTTTTATTTATCCAGAAGGAATGTTACCTTCTTAGCATTTGTTAGCTGTCAGGCAGTGTTCTCACTACCTCACATTAATAAACTTATTCGCTCTTCATAGATACTCTGGGAGGTCTGTACGATTAATCTCAGTTTATAAATGGGGAAACAGGCACAGAGAAGTTAACCACATCACAGACATCGTGCACGCAGAATCTGTGTTTACATTCACGAAGCTGTCACAAGTGAAACCACACGTGGTTAATGCTTTATTGTTTTTAATTTTTTTGACATTTATATCATTCTGGGAATTACGGGGAATGCAATAATATATAGTTTTATTAATGTTAATAGCTAATATGATGAACATTTGAAATAAGAATTTAAAATTGAGTGTTCAAACAAATCATTGTTGCTGAATGAATATCTTGGTTCAAACATACCGCATAACAGATTTCATTTTATCAGAAAAAAACTTAATCCCTTGAATGCTAGGAGATCTACTAACTAGCTTTTGCTTCACTGAATTTAACTAGAACATGAGGTGAAGGAGGGTTTTTTGTTGTTGTTCTAACCTGCGTACTTCATCCAAGCCATTTACTGGTTCCAAGTAAGTTAATGACTATTTCCTCTGTGAAGTTATAATATACATTGAAAAGTAGTAAGCCTGTACAAATCCCAGTGTGTGCTCACAGGAATGGAGTTTGAGGTAGGACCCATGTGTTGCTCTTTGCATGTTTATTAACAATTTGAAATAATGAAGTGTGAGGCTGTTGGGAGAAGAAATGTTTTCTTACTGCTTTCCTAACAATCCTTTTCTAATCGGTAGGTAATGGCAGCCTGCGCATGTGTCCTCAAGGGAGAGAGCAGAAATGCCTGCCTTGGTTCCTCTGGAAACCTCTGCTGGCTCCGCGGACCCCAGAGCCCAGGGGTGCACTTGCTTCTTGGGGCCTCCTTCGGTCACCTCCATTCTTTGTTTGATTCTCACAAAAATGATCCCTACCTTTTGGGAGAGCTGAACTGAAATGTCTTTTGCTCTCTAATTTATTGGATAAGAAACCTTACTAGTCTGCCTTTTTTTCTTCCTAAACTTTTCTCCCACTCAGGATACTAGTCTGAAACATGGATTATCTTAAAATCTCTGCTTGATTTTTAGGAACAGGGAAATGGGACACAGAGCCCACATTCAGCAGTCCCATCTGTCCTGCCATGCTCTCCCCAGGCCCTGGGTTCTCCTCAAAGTTATTTTTCAGAGAAAGTATGATGTAGTAATATATGTATAAAAAGTAATTTATTAAAGAATTGTAGGCTTTTAAAAAATCAATAAAAATCACCTTTATTTCTAAACCATTTTATGCACATTGTAAAAAAAAAGTCAGGCTGTAAATACACAGCAAACATCACTTGCAGCCCTGCCAGTCAGACAGAACCATGGGTGATATCTCTCTAGATAGAGCTCTTGGTGTTCCTGATTGACATCTGTCTCTTAAAATGAAAATCCTCAAAAAAATGTAATAGAAAGTGCCACTTTATAGCAAAGTTCATGTGTTACGCACTCAGGAGGTAACACTCATATACATGGCACATTTTATTGTACTTCCTCGCAGATCCTGGCCCTGATGCCAGCTAGCTGGCCTGGATCTGATTCACTACTTAGTAATTCCGGTCACTCTGCCATGAGTAAAATAAAGGGAAAAAAGCATAGTGAAACTAAAAACGTTAATGTAGTTTTCAAAATCTCCACTTTGCCAGTGCAGAGAAAGAAGAACCCTTATGTGGGCTGGTTTTTCTCCTCATGAGAATTTCCCCTTTTGTGAGGATCAGCTGACTAAAGAGTGTGTGCGGTTTGGTGCATCCTGTCTGGAGGGTTAGTAAAATGGGTTCTATCCTTTTCCCTAAAGGTTCTGTGTTCATATGTAAGGTGCTTTCCACAGTGATGTCCGTGTATGCCCCACATGGCGGGCTGAAGGTGTTTCCTGTCTGTAGGTTGCAGAGCTGGGCCTGGTGTGATGACCAGGCCTGGGGAGGCAGGACTTCCACCTGGCCAGGGGTCCAGCCCGTCACTGCGGCACCTGGGCAGAACATTTTCTGACACCGTTTCCTGTGGCATATTCAGAAAATGTCATTAATGAGTATTTTGCATATGAACAACAGATTTAGTTATCAGTCTGTAATATGAGCAGATCATTCAGAGTGCATCGTGTGGTTCTGTGGCTCAGTCATGTTTGAAAGATTTTGTACTCATAGAACCCAATCAAAGCTGTTTCTGAGGCGGGGGATTTAGCTCGGGTTCCACCGCCTGCCTCGCAAGTGCAAGGTCCGAGTTCCATCCCTGGTACCCCCCCCCCCCAAAGAAATATTTCTGAAGCATTTGTTCAGGGTTAAATTGAGGTTGTATGGAGGATGGAAGAAGTAATTGATAAGTAGTACAGTTTTAGTTTTTGTTTTATACATGTATGTATATATGTACATTTATGTATGTGTGCTGAGGAATGAACCATATATTTCAATTTTTTTTTTCTTTTTTAAAAAAGTTTGAGCTAGGCATGGTGGCACATTTCTGTAATCCTAGCACTCAGGAGCCTGAGGCAGGAGGATTGCCACAAGTTCAAGGCTGGCCTGAACTACATAGGAAGACCCTGTCTCAAAAAACCAAAAAAAAAAAAAAAAAAAAAGTGCTTTGTATTTCTTAGAAGCAAGAATATACTATTTAAAACTCATTTTAATTTCAGCTTCAGTAAACAAATTTTAATCTTGCAAACACTTTTACACCAAAGAGAAATTGATCTTTTGAATGAAAATAGTTACATATGGTCTTTTAATATACATCTTAGGTGTCACTTACCTATGTATTATTTATCTCACACCTTAAATGAAACATTTAAAAATTTCACCTCAATGAAGATTATAATATTAGTTTTCGAAAAGCAGGATTGGTCAGATCACAGAATCCCTAGGTTTCAACAGTCCATCAGAGTACTTTTTCATTGATCTTCGTAGGAAAACCAATGGGGATTATTCTGGTAAGCAGCATACATCTGTGCACACCTGCAAGCAGACTGGTTGGTTGGATGAAAATCACCTGGACTGTAAAACCCCTCCCCATCATCAGCACGGACCAAAGGAAGCAGAAGTAAATAGAGAGTTGGTCCTGTACGAGAAGATAGCGGCTGTATGGTTCTGTCCCGCCCCGAACCCCTAGTTCCCCCTGAGAAGCAGACGTACCTTTTGGAACTTAATTTCCAGTTTTGGTTTGTTGTGCGTGTAACAGTTGCAAGGCCCCCACTTTCTGGTCTCTGTGGTTACGCAGCTGTCGTCACTCAGCACCATCTGAGCTTCTTGTAAAGAAGCCTCTTGCCTTTGTCGTGTGGAGTCACGTTGTGTGTCTGTCATGGCAGGGCACGCGTCATTTTCCTGGGAAACGGGAATGTCATGGAGTGTGCTACACACAGCGTTTGATTAGGATTAGCTTGAGGTGATCTGGCTGGGGTATGAAGCTCTCATACGACAGCAGCATGGCAGGGACCGAACAGCTCCTCATAGAATCCTAAATAATTTGGTGTTTCTATCGGATGAATTGCACTGTGTCCAAAAGTGTATCAGCTATTAATTTTCTTCCAGTAGAAGAGATTTCTACTTTAAAAGATTTTAATATATATTGTCTATTCTTAAAGTATAACAATTTTGGTTTTTTCCCATGAATGTTTCTATTCCAGTGAAATATAAAGATCGTGAAGTGAAGTTGTTTCACACATTTCTGGATTTTATTTCTTCAGAAGGTTGCTGTGGTCCTTTTACTTTCAATGGCGCCGTCCCCCTCCCCCTAGATGTTTTCAGTTTTTCTCCACCTATGATGGAAAATTACTTTCCCCTGGTGACTTGGCCAATTAATCAAGTACTTGCAACATTAGCATAGCGCCTTCTGGAATCCTATTTGTGATACGTAGGAGACCTGAAAACGGATTCTCTCTGGAACGATTTTCTAACAAAATAACCCAAAGAAAAAGGGGTTTAATTCATCTTGTCAGCATGCAAATAAATATTTTCTCTAGGACCCGATAGCTCATTAATAGTTACCATGTCTCTCATTAAGTTAGGAGAATCTTGATGATATTCTCCAAAGTGTGGAAAAGACCAGTTAGTATTTTTTGTAGCAGTATAATTGAACCAATTAAATTATTTTATTCTGTTAAGGCTAATAGTAAAAACACTTGAGGAAAAGTATTATAAATCTGTTTGAGAATGCCAAGAACGTTCACTTCCTTCTGTACTTCCTAAGCATAAAAATCAAAGAGAAGCTCATAGGAAACTTAAGTAGGAATATATACCTTAGTTTTTTATAAAACAGTTTAAAAATGATAATATGTCTTTTTTCTTTTTTTCGGTACCGGGGATTGAATTTGGGTCTTTGCTCTTGCAAGGCAGGCAGTAGAGCCACTGAGCTAAATCCCCGGCCCATGATAACATGTCTTTAATTAGGCTTTTCTTTCAAGTAATTATTATTCCAAAAATTTAGTTCTTTGAAACTCAAAATTTGAAAGTGGCTATGCTTAGATTTTGGATTAAGTTGCATTATGTTCCTGTGAGATAGTGTGCTTTGTTTTTTCCTGTTCCATAAACATTTGTGGCCTTGTTTTCTATGGTAAATGGCAGAGGCAGGCTACAAATCTTAACTGTTCTAATTACGACCTTCCTTCCCAACTTTTTGGCTGTATCCACTTGTTTTTGTTTTTGTTTTTTTAAAATGTGTGTGAAGCTGGTGAAGATATCTAGCATTCAAATGGGGGAAGATAGAGCCAGAAAAGATTCCAAATTCAAGTGACATACAGTAGTTTGACCAAATTTCATTTTAGTTTATATTATTACCTGTGATTTAAAAAAAATGTGTTACCTAGGTCTGGGGGTGTAGCTCAGAGCCACAGTGCTTCCTAGTAGGCCTGGGTTCAGTTCTTCCTAATAAAACATGCATGCATAAAAAATAAAATAAAAAGCAGTGTGACCTGTTGGCACTCTTTTTATTATTAGTACGTGGAAGAGAATAAGCTTTTTAATCTCCACTAGAACCTCAGAATGGTTTTATATAACATTTCTATCTCCACTTGCCTACCAGGCATTCCTAACCCATCTAAAACTTCTCCTGGGTTTATCAAATGTTCCTTATCTCTCTCTTATCAGAAAAACAGACCCTTTAAATATAACAAGAACAACAGATCTGGAACCTGGCAACATTCCTGAGGGGCGATTCAGAATGTCCTTCTTCAAATGTGATCAGCTATTTATATAACCAGAAAAAGTAGAAATAAAATACAGAGTGCCTGATTGTTCTTAATGTTGCTGCAGCAAAAGCTGAAGTTCAGGCTGGGACTCGGGGGAACCCAGGGGTGTGGTGTGTGCTTAGCACTCCGGAGGCACTGGATTTGATCTCTGGCACCAATTTTAAAAAAAAGGTAAAACTTCTAATTGAGAGGCAGTGTAAGAATCGCACACTGAATAACGAAGCAGGTACTCTGAACTTCATCTCCTACACTTTTTTTTCCTTGAAGTTAAAATTTCTTTGGCTTTTTAAAAATTTGTTTTGTTTTCTTGGTATGTATCTTTAATTTTTTCCCTACAGTTCTTTGTCAGAGCTTTTAAATGTCTGTTATTTACCAAATATTTAAAGTTATCAGACCATTTATTAATTTGTTTTTTTTCTTGTGGAGATGACTTCCCTGATTCCACCATCCTTCAACTCCAGTCTAAACTGGTTTCTGCTTCCTTGGGATGTTGGTCTACCCACATTCCTTGACTTTCCTTGGAGCTCACCCCAAAACAGCTTTATAATAAACTGTCCTTTGGTGGGCCTGGTGGCACATGCCTGTAATCCAAGCATTTAGGAGGCTGAGGCAGGAGGATCGATGTGAGTTTGAGGCCAGGCTGGGCTACATAGTGAGTTCAAGACCAGCCTAAATAATATAGTGAGACCCGGTCTCAAAAAAAAAAAGACCATTCACATTTGATTTTTTTGTTTTGTTGAGCAGTGTAGTTCTATACCCCGCCAAAACCATTTTTTCTCTATGTAGAAGGTATGACTCTTTTGTCTAATAGAATTTGGTGTTACCATTTCAGGCATTGTTGTCGTAGAGCATTTGTTAATGATACACTAGTAATCATCCAGATGTTATTTGTTAAGGCTTCGGTTAAATCCGTTGTTGGGTGATGATTCTCCGTGGCTCACTTACATTCTTCTGTGGTGCCAGAACAGAGAACCCTGGTTTCCAGGGTGTTTTGCAGCATAGACACAGTGTCTGCCTGCCTCTGTGGCGATAAGCAGGTGGGTTTGCCACTTGTTTAAAAGATTTGCGTTCCCTAGGCCCAGGGTTCTGTTGTGTGTGCCACTGATCTCTGGCCCTTGCACGTCGCTGGTGAGAATTTTCCGGAGAAACCCTGCATATAGGGAAGGCACCCTGACTAATGGAGCTCTGCTTAGTAGTCTGTCTCCTGTCTGTTGCGGGAGTCTTGTATCTTCAGAGAGGCTGACGTCAGGACACTTCACAGTTCTTTTGATTAGTAACATACTTTTTAAATGATGCATAGTGATTGTATTTGTAAGGTGCTTTACAGTTTTTGACGTTTACTTTCTCTTTGAAAATTTCCTTCACTGCGAACCAACCTGTCATGTTTCTCCTGTCAGTCACTTGATTGTAGCGGTTCGTAGTTTATCTTTTCCTTGACTTGTTTTCTTCCCAAAGACATTTTATAATGAAAATACTTTGTATACTGCAAAGCGCAATAAATAGTAGGTATTATACAAGTTTCTCAATTATAGATAATTTTAAAATTTAGTTGAGTATACAATATGTTATATTCACTTGTTTTGCAAGGCACACAGAGCATGCATGGATAAATGTGTACTAAAATGTCTTCTGTTCATGTATAATTGCCCTAAAATATTTATCAAGGTGTGTTTTATGTGTCAGGAACTTACTAGTTGTTGTTTTGGCTTCTGATAGCATTTATAAATTGGTGTTTGTTTATCAATTACTGTGTATTGGGCATCATATCATACTTGTGACATGGATTATCTTATATAGTCTTCTTTTTAGTCCTAAGAAGAATTTATTTTTACTATCCCCATTTTACAGAAGAGTATGACAGAAAAGGGGAATAAACACACTGAGGGCTGTAAAATAGACATAGTAAATTGCTATCACATTCTAGTATTTTTAACTTTTATTTCCCCGTTTTAATGTTTTACATTTTAACTCTTGAACCTATATTCTTAACTTCTATACAATAAAATGGAGAGAGGGAAAAGAAAAAAATATATTGTGTCATTTGGAATTTCTTTAACACTGTCTAGAGCAGTATAATAGCCCTTAAATATTGATATATGTAGTAACTGAGCATGATTTATGATGGTAACATGGAATCCAGTGTACTGCTCTTACGAAAGGTAACTGTGTTTCATCACAGCTTTTTAAAAAGCACCAGACAACAAAACAAAATCCTATTGGAGCTGATACTTACGCATCTAGAAGTTGAGAAATTCTAAGTTGTCGTTACCACAGCAACTGCAGCTCAGCCTGGGGCAGAGAGCCCTGCGCTCTAAACTGTGCCCCTATGGAGCTCCCTGAAGTAACATTCGGGGTGCTCTGGGCTGCTGAGGGCTACAGTGGGAGCAGTGAATGTGTGGATTCCCCATTAGGGGTTTATCACTGGTGGAGGGGCATTTCATTTGTGTGGCTATTTCATGGTATAGCATAGGGCTTTCCACTGGACACACATTGAGATGCCACTTCAGTAGAGCTTAGATTATTAATCCTGAAACAAAGTACCTCTCATGTAGGATTATTTTTGTCTTACTTCTGGTTTGTAAACACTGGCGTTTGCTCCCCTGGTCCCAGTGGAAAAGCATCCTTTGGGAGTAGGTGTTTACATTCAAAGTGCTGTTCTCGGGCAGGTTCAAGATGCTGTTAACCTTTGAGATGTATTATGTGCTGTGCCTAAGAGAGATAGATGGCTGAGAGGACGTGTCAGAGGCTCATCCGTCTTCGAGGAGCCTGGCTCCATGCAGTGCACCCCTGTGCAGGATGAGTGGAACACGGCTGCAGCTCCCGGGGAGGCACTGTGCAGTCGTGGTTTGCTGGGTGCTCAGTGGAAATGCCAGGAGGGCGCTCTAGATTCTCTGCCTCCCCTTCAGCCCTTCAGTGATTTAATATGTTGCTGTGTCTTGAACGTATGGCTCTTGCTTATCATTTTGTTGATTGATGTCTCCATTGATGACTCTGTGAGTCTGTCAGATACAGGAGTAAAAATATAAAAATTTTTTCCAATGATTGATTTTCTTTCCCGACACAGGGAGTTTAATAAGTTCACAATAGCATCACTGATGTCAAATTTCTAAAGTTAAAGAAAAAGAAACCTAGCAAATTGTGTGTATATATAAATTATACATAGAGACTTCCAAGAGACAGATTGAATAAATTTTATTTCTTTGCTTTGTGACATCCCCAGAGATTCCTAGGGATGATTTTGCTTTAATTAGCAAAATATTTACAGAGTGCTCAATAGGTGCCACACACCAGGGATCTCAGGTAAACGTGCACGTGGGCCTCACTGCCATTGTATTCGGAGAATCTGAGTCTTTTCTAAATACACTAATTTGGTTAGCAGAACATGGACATCAGTTAGGCGTGTTTATCTTTATTCACATGCTCTTGGAAAGCCATCTGAGTAACACTTAAGTAAGTGTTAGTAAGCTGCTTAAGGCAGAGACAGTGGGCAAGATGATAAATTAAAGAATATTCTTGAGTGGAATTTCCTTTATTTAAACTACCGCATTTACTCCACATACGCCTTTTGTAGCGCATACATGCCTACGCAGTGTCTGCAACACATTGGATACATAGTACCTTTGTCATTGCTGTTGCGTGTTTCTTTATGCTTGATCCTTGGTAAAGATAGATAGAAGTGATACTTTCTGGCAAAGACCTTTAATGCCCTTATAGATAACTCCCATTAGTCAATCGGTTAGGAATTTCCCAGGATGAAAGACTTTAGTTTGAGATAATATCACCCGTGCTAGGAACTGAGGAACTGACACATGACGACTTTGTCAGTTTTGGTAGTGCCATGGTTATAACAGCCTTGGCTGTTTTCATTTGTAAACATTTTTTTTTTTTGGTACCGGGGATCGAACTTGGGACCTTGCGCTTTCGTGAAAAGGCAGGCAGCGAAACCACTGAGCTAAATCCCCGGCTTGATTTGTAAACATTTTTAGACATATGTCCCCAGTGTCACATTTGTTTATTAATATATCTTGGCAGTGCAGTAATATACACTCACTTCTTAAAACACACATCCAAAGAAATTAAAATAATGAGTGAAGAAAACTGGCATAAATTCAAGTTCAATATTCTTTCCTTCTCTGGTAGTATCTTGTTCGGCGCCAGGGATATGTTCGATTCAGCTTTTCACTTTTGCGTACCCATCCTAGCACTGAAGGTCCCCCTCCTCGGGGAAAGATCTAGTTCACATGGTCATAATGCCTGTCAGCCTCTGGTGAACTTCCTTTCTCACCGAAGAAACAGACCTAACGGCCTGCTCTTCTCCTTGTGTCTCTGGCCTCTAGGAGGAGGATGGGACGGAAGACAGCAGTCGAGTGGAGCCCGTGGGCCATGCAGACACCGGCTTGGAGAGTGTAACCAACTTTTCTCTGGAGTAAGTTTCGGATGGTTGTAACTAGATTTGTAATATTCATGTAGCATTGTTAATTACAACAAGTATTCTGAAAGCATATGGCATGAGGAATGTTTGTGCTTAGTTAAAAAACACGCCTTGCATTGATTTGATCTTCTCAAGTGCTTCTCTCATCTGCTCAGTGAACTCTGTAATCTAAGCAGCACTGCATGGATGTTCACATGTACCTGTCCTGAGTTTCATGCTTTGGCAAATACTATTAAGTTAGAATATCAAATAGTATTTGATTGAAAATGTCTGTCATGTTAATAGCACTGTAAACACAGTAAGTGTTGTTAGATTGCTTTGTCTGTTGATTATTTTAGTCATTTGTATGTTCTTCAACTTTGCCAAATTAAAGAAAATCATGATATGCTTACTTGAAAGACTAGCTGGATCATGTAAACATTGAGCATTATAGCATAAATGCTTTCTGGTTGAAGAAACAATCTTTCAAGATACTTAATGAGGGCCAGGGATTTAGCTCAGTGGTTCTGCCACCTGTCCTGCAAGCGCAAGGACCTGAGTTCGATCCCTGGTACCAAAAAAAAAAGGATACTTAATGAAAAATTAGAGGTCATACATGAAGGACCTGGTTTTGAATATAAGGATAAATATAAGGACATGATTTTGAATATAAGGATAAATAAAATATTTTTATTATCAAATTTATTTTATTTTATTATCAAAGCTTTCCACTTATCTTAAATATTGACATGTTTGAAATGGAAGATGCTCTCAGCACCTCTTCCTTTGATAGGTTAGAGCAGGGAGAGCAGACTTTCCAGATTCTTTCTTTGATACTGTTAAAAGTTTGGGGTGTTGAATGAAGTATATCAACATTTCCCTACTCCATCTTGTCTTCTCTTGATCTTCCAAGAGAGAGCTCTGAGTGCATTTTTAGTGAGATTCATCAGGCTCCAGAATCAGATCATGTTCTGACATGCCCCAACCAGCACTTAGAGTATTTCTTTTTAAAAAAATACTTGACATGCTGTAGTTTTTTTAGAAAGAATATTGAAGAAAATAAATTTATCTTGGTTACACCATTCTTAGTTCACAAGCAAGTGATGACGGAGATGTTCACAGAGTATGAGTATCTTTTATAGCCCACAGTTCCAGTGCTCTTGTTAAGGCAGTTAAGAAAGTGGTGACTTTCCATCATCATGGAAGAGTGGGCCATAAGGACAACCGGAATCACCCTTGGGGTGTAAACTGTTATGTCATTGCTTTATTGGAAGGGTCAATGATGTGACAAATATTAGGGCCCTTTCTAGAGTATCCAGTGCGGTGCAGCCATGAGGCTGTCACTCAGCTCGTCTTTGGAGTCCTGGAATTACATACCAGGGTGGCCCATTTGAAGTGGAAGCCTAGAGATTTGACCTGCAAAGCATGAACTCATGTTACACATGAGAGTATGGTCCAAGAGAACTGGGCTGTGTCATTTTTAATGCAGCTAATTCTGATGATTGCTCTCCCTCCATGCCATCAGACTAGTGTTCAGGTACGTAGTGTGTGGCGTTGCCTTCACCACCATGCTTATTCTCGAATATGTATGCTTATGCGTGTGTGCGTGGTGGGATTTTTGTTCTGTTCTGTTCTGTTGTTTTGTTGTGTATCTGTCTCGTGGCACCTTTGTTTTGTTTCGGTTTTGGTTTGTTTACAGTACATGTTCATGCTCCCTCATTCATCATTGTCTCACAGTGATATGGTAAAGCTCGTACAAGTCTCCAACGATGGAGGGCCTCTGGGAATCCATGTAGTGCCTTTCAGTGCTCGAGGCGGCAGGTAACGTATCTTCGAATCTTGGAGGTTTTTAATTGAATCGTAATGTGGAGTGTTTTATCTTCATTTATGCTCAGATGTAGAGTGGTGTTGACTTAGCCTATGCTTAATGGAAAACATTTTCACTTGGGGGCAACTGCTTCTTCATTCCTACATATACGTCCTAATCACAGAATGCACTTAGCTTGTTCAGGTGCAGGGAGAAATCATGTATTGAAGTTGTCCCGATGAGTTTATTGTTCCTCACATCTGAGTGAACATTTGATCTGGCTGTAAATCGATGACTCAGAGTCAGGACTCTCCTTGGAATTGGAAAGTTAGTATGACCTTAGTGTGATTGTCAAGAAAAACTCGGGCAATAAAAGCGACCCGAGTCATGTAGATGACGATTGAAATTTGCCTTTGTGATTATTGAGTTCTCCAATTTTATACAACTGTGATAATTTCTAAAAATCTTTGAATTTGAAGTTTAGAAAATTCAGTGAGCTAAAGGTTGATCTCCTCCTACGTGGCTTATGCTTTAATCTCCAGACACTCAGACTGTGACAGTGTTGGGCTGTTTCTTAGTAGATGAGACTTTGCTACTGTAGGAAACACACATCCTTGAAAAAACTGCAAATGCTGCATGAGTTCCCTTGGTTCTGCTCCTTTTGTTCAGTAAAAGAACTATTGTAACTTCTTTGTTTTTAATATAATCAAATAGTGTGAGTTGATTTTGGCACTGATGCCTAGGATGCCCTGTCAGGAGCAAGTGGAGCCTGGTGTCACATCCTTCCCGGGGCGCAAACCCAGGGCCTTCAGTTTGTCACTGAAGTTTTAGCGCATGCTCTCTCATTTGCCCATCTAGTGGTTACCTTGTGAGACATAGTTATGAACTCTCTGGCATCTTTCTTTTGAACTTACTTGTCTCATTGTTACCACATTTTTTTTTTTTAATTTAAACTTTGTTTTCGTAGGAAGAGAGTGGAGGAAGTTGGAAAAGAGCTTTAGACTGGTGTGGGAGACCCTAGACTAGGACGACTCTTAGACCGGTGACTGAAAATGGAGACCTGACCTAAGGCGTAGAACAGTGACCGAGATCTTAAACCATCACAGTGACCGGGAAGCAAGAGTAGTGACCGAAAACTTAGAGCAGATAAAACTGCTGCCAGGGAGTTACACGCCTCCAGTATGTTGTAACAGCCAGGTGGAGTGTAAATAGGATGAAGTATGTATTGTGTTTGTTGTCCTGTAAGTATCTGCCATGTATTGATAACCCAGTCGAGCTGGGTATCTCCCTTTTGGTAAAGTGCATAGCTTCTGGAACTTCCCCGAGTCGAAATTTTGATATACTCAGAACTCTGGTGCAGTCTGACGGATCTTGAATGTTAGCACTTTATACCAAGACATGAAATTAACCTTGAAGTTTTCCCTACTCTGGTACTGAGAGTTGAACCCAGAGCCTTGTGCATGCTAGGAATTGCTCAACCACCGAGCATACTCCCAGCCCCTGTCCTGGGACCTGTGGGTGGTGACATTCACAGAGGTGTGCTGCTTTAATTTGTTTCCCGTTCTTCTTCCTTTATTTTTAAATTCTGGAGAAGCTTTAAAATTTCTACAAAGAACTTTCAGTTAAACATTATTTTTCAAAATGATTCTTGCCATTTCCTTTAAAAATGTAAAGTTATCTCAAGACTTAAACTTTTCTTCACTTCTTTCCTAACAGAGGAAGAAAAAAATAAGATAAAATGCATGGGTTATAGCATCCCGATATTAATGTGCTTTAAATTGCCTGTGAACCATAACTCATCACAAAATAGACTTAAGTGTGCATATACTAGCTCTGAGCCAGGATTTCACTTAAAAGCACATTATTTTCTATTAGTATCATACATTTCCTACCTCCACGTGAAAAGATATTAGGATAAAATAAACACTTGAAAAACCTAAGGAGACTGAGATAGAGAAATAAACCTGCTAGTGAGATTAACACAAGGGAAGACTTTTCATAGAACCCACCACACTTGCTGGTTATCATGACATTGAGTTTTGACACACTGAACTAAGCCAAGTAGACAAATACTCTTTTGCAGAACTATAAGTTGTTTTGTAGTTGAGTCTTTTTATTTTTTAGTTTTTGAGTCTTCGAAATTCCTATTAATTTGGCACTTGATGAAGAAACTCTTACGTAGCTTTCCTATGTAAAGCACAAAGACACTGACTTAAAAACAGCTTCTTCTTTTTTTTTTTCTTGGTACCAGGGATTGAACTCGGGTCCTTGTGCTTGTGCAGCAGGCGGTGAAACCACTGAGCTAAATCCCCCGCCCAAAAGCAGCTTCTTTATAAGCCCCTTTTAAGGGTCACCAGTTTTCTTGTGGAATTTACAGAAATGCTTTGTTTTGATCCAGCCCCCACGATGCATCTTTAAGCTTTGCTGCGGGCTGGGTTGCCGTGGGCTGTTGGAGTCAGGTGTGCACTGAGAGTCCAAAGCAAGTGTCTGCTCAGACTCCTAGAGACACCCAGAAATGCTTCAGAATGGGTTCTGGTTAGGTTGGAACCTTTCCTGGCATTTCCTGGGTGAGAATTCCAGTTAGGTGCGAAACAGAAAGAGAAGCAGGACACAGTCTTCCTCCAGGGTTCTGCAGCGTGGAAACCACGCAGTTCCAACTTGTGATTAATCCAGGCCTGGTCCCATAGCAGGTGGCCTGTGAGCCGATAGAGGAAGATTAGTCTGAATTAGGCAGCTGAGGCTGGCTTGCTGCGAAAGATCGTTTTCAGTGTGATGAGAGCTTGCTGAGGGAGCAGCGTCCACTCCACAGTGGCTGCAAGGGCAAATTAAGCAGTGCAGTACAGAAGAGAGAAAGAAACGAGTGGAACCTGTGAAGAAATTGTATCTATATCTAGGGGAAGTAGAAGAATACATATTCATGGTGTCTGAGTTGAAATTTCCAAGAATAGCTTCTGTGGTACAAAATTCCAATCATCCTTGGGACTTCTCAATTTTGGAGACATAGCTAATTGGATAACCCTTCCTGAATACTTACCTTTATAAAAGTGACAAATACATTGTTGATACTGCTTTCTCCTTTTGATTTGCAAAGTCAAGAGTCTAAGGTACAATTCAGAATGAGAATTATAGATTGTAGAGAGAAGGAACCCTCCAGATCCCCTCCAATGAATGTCACATGCAATTAAGGAAAATAATAGTTTACTTTGTGAAGCCAATGTTAAGAGAAAATTTTAAAGTCATTTAGATGTTATTATGGCCTGATATATAATCAAGTTTTCTAAATCAGGTTCTTGCCAGGCCTGGTTTGGAAAGAATCTTTGCTGGAGTATGTTTGAGTATTGTTCCTTGGTTGGAGCATTAAAGATAATTAGCTCATCTCTCAGTCCTTCCTTGGTTGACACTTCTGATTCCTAGACTTGGAGACAAAAAGCAAACGAGGTAGTGTTACCTTCCTGTGGGTGCTGTTTTTCTTCAATGGTCATCTTGTATGTTATTCAGAAATCGTTACCTGATGCCCATCCTGAACTCCCTATTCAGTTTCATTACTTAAAATCATCTTTCCCTTCACATCTGTCCTATCATTTTACTCTGATTAAATGGCAAACTACCCTCCTTATTTAAATCCCAAATGTTACTACCTTCAGAAAGTTAATAACAATTGTGACTTCCTTTAGCAGAACTATATTTTATTTTTATATTTCTAGAACCAAGCTACAGATGTTGGGCCATAGGACACTTAGGTGTTGCTTAGTGAAGCTCAGTAAAGAAACACATGAACTCGTGGTTAGCCTTATCAGCCATGGCATTGCTAGATGAAAAGTAAAACAGCAGTGACATAGCCTGGTCTCTATGGTGTTTTGTGAATTTCCTGAGACTTCTAATTATATAGAAATGCATAGTATAATGATATAATGTTAAATCTGTAAAAGTCAAGATGCAGAATTGTTTACTGAAATAGGGGGTGGACCTATGAGGTACTGTTTTTGGTTTTAAGGGATTTAAGAAGTAAGTATATAAAAAGATACATGCCACTGCCACAGGGAGTTAGAGGAAGCAAGACTATTGAATGTTGGCTGCTTATCAGGCCCTCAGGGAAGCAATTGAACTTGGCCTGTTCTTTGAAGGAGATACAGGACCTATCCTGGCGACACTGATCTGGAAATAGAATTACTCGGGGAAGAGAATGTATGAAAGGAATATGCTGCACACAGAGTGCATGACTTGGTGGGAAATGATGAGAGCGTTTGAACAGAATGTATGGGGAGGTAGCACTGGAGAGATTTTATTATTCTCACTTGGACTCCACAGTCTAACTCCCCCCTGGAAACAACTATGGCTAAAACATATTCTTCATAAGTCCTATTTTTGGGGGGGATCTTTTCTGTGAAAGACATTTCCCGTTTCTACACATGCATCTTAAATCTGTGGCATTTTAAAATTTCACATTTTTCTTATGTAAATTATAGTTAGATCTTTGTTAGTTATTTAAGCGAAAGACTTAGCATCTACTAGTTTCTGTTTCCAGTGCTGGGGACAGTTCAGATCAGAGTTGGCAGCTGATGGTCCATATTACCTACGCGTACTCACTGTGGAATGGAAGCAACCACTAGCAAAATCCCAGTGGCCGAGTGTGGCTGCGTTCTGATGAACTTCACCTGCAGAAACACTGGCTGGCTGGATTTGACTCATGGGCCACCTTCTGCCACCTGTTGTCCTAGAGAGCTAAACAAATAGGAACGTCTGCCAGGGTGGGGTTTCCTGTTTATATTTGGAGGCAAAAGTCTGCAGCTTTTCCACTTTCACTTACTGGCTACTAAGAATGTGCCTTTTGTTGTAACTAAGTACTTTCTCTGTGAGCACATGGTGTAGTTCTCAGGAATACCTGCGACAAGGGAAAATAGAAAAAACAAAGAAACCCATCTACCATGTTCCAATTAATTAAATGTAGTTAGGTGACTCTACTTCCTAATACCCGATTGTCAGTCATAATAAGACTTAAGGAAGGGTCTGACTCATATGGAAGCTAGGAAAGCAGGTTCTGCTAAGGGTGTGGTGTGTGTGTGTGCGTACACGAATTTGAGTGTACCTCTGTGGGTCTTAGTGTGTTTCTGGCTTATGCTCACCAAGGCCTTCTTATTAATCACTCTCTTATTTTTTTATATATCTATCATCACTTGATTTGCCCAATTTTTATTTTGATCTTGAATATTTCTAAGCATTTATCTTCAGCTTAATATTGAGAGTATCGGGTGAAGTGTCAACACTTTTAGGAAAAGTTTTAACTGCTATACTAAAGTTTTTTTTATGACTTTTCCCTTCTAGACTTATTTACATACATATGTTATTGTCCGTAAATTCTATGAATGCTTAAAAAAAGAAAACTCCATATAACCAAGAGAATATTTTACGTTTAGAGTTTTTGTGTTGAAATAAAAATGACTCTATTAAAAAAATGTGTTCCGTCTGCATTACTATTTGTATTCTATATTAATCACTAGTCTTGACTATAGATTAATTAGAATGATTAATATAGAAAGTTACCAACAAGTAAATGTTTGTTTTCTGCATATATTGAACAATTCCTCTCTCAAATTTAAACTAACGTTCTCTTTGTACAAGAGTAGAAGGCAAGCAGGGTGTGGTGGTGCATACTATAATCTCAGTGGTATGGGAGGCTCAAGTTGGAGCCCAGCCTGGGCAACTTAGCTACTTAGGAAGAAGCTGTCTAAAATTTTTAACAAGGACAGGGGATGTAGCTTAGTGTGAAAGCCCTGGGTTCAATCTCTAATACTTCAGGAAAAAAAACAAGAGTAGTTAGACAAACATCTTTGAAAAGTCTTAAGATATAACATGCTCATATTAGTCAGGAAATCTAACCTTGGCTCTTCTACTAAGACTTTACATGGTTCTAATTATTGGTAGTTACAACCCTTAGCTCATCTAATGCATGCTTTATCACCTTTCGCTCTATAACACATCTAAAACAAAAAATTCATTATCTTTCCAAAGTTATTAGTTAGAAGTTCTGCGGATGTGACTGTGTTAAGTGAACCCGCCCTGGCGGGGGCTTGTTAGGAGGGGTTCAAGCTGCCTCGGAGCCTTGCTCTGTCTGCTCCCTCACTGTGGCTGTGGACTTGTGACCTGCACTTCACCCTGTCTCTGCTTCTGCGGGGCAGGACTCAGGACTTCTGTGTGGTTTCCTAAGACAATGTGTGTAAAGCATTTGGCAAAGCCCTTGGTGATACCAGCGGGTAAGGAGGATCCAATCACGAGAATTTATCTTTGTCTGCAGTTCACATTCTGTTATGCGCGTTAAAATTCTCTTCCTGATTGCTTGGTATTCTGATTGTCTCAGAATCTCAAACACAGTTGGGTACATATACTAATGAAGAATTACACTCAATTTTTTGGTTTCTTTTTTAAAATTTTTTGTAAGTGGATCTCACTATGTCACTTTCCTTGAACTCCCTGTGTAGCCTCTGACTTGACCCTCCTGCTTCAGCCTCCTAAGTGCTAGCATTGTAGGCCTGCACCCCCACCCCCTACTTTAATTACTTTTCAGAAAAAAAATCACAATTTAACTTTATTTACTGGATCAATAGCCTTTTTTGCGAAAGTTTTCAATTGTGCATTCTCAGCTAAAGACTCCTTTGTTAAAATGAAGGGCCATATATGTTCCTTTGTCGAAAAAGAAAAGTTATAGTTTACATTTAGGTAAATCATGTTTCTTTAAATAGGATAATGTCTACCATTTCTGGATTTATATAGTAAAATTCTCTCTTTTTAGTTGCCTTTTCTTTTTTTTTGGGTACCGGGGATCGAACTTAGGACCTTGTGCTTGCGAGGCAGGCATTGATTGGAACCACTGAGCTACATCTCCGGCCCTTTCCTTCTTAGACCTACTTCATTGCACCCATTAAAATTTATTTTTAATTATTCATTTCTCTTTTGCAGTTTTGGGGAATCCAATCCAGGGCCTCTTGCACATCCTCAGCCCAAGTATTTGTTTTAAATCAGGATTTTAATTTTAACATAAGCCCTTTAAACACTGTCTGGTGGCTGTCTGCCGAGTCAGGACTGTGGTTTTGGGTCCTGTGGGTCACAGCTGACCCCAGATGCCACACTGGGGAGGGGACATGTTCCTGTTGGTGGGATCCCATCCCGCCTGCTCACTCTTTGCCTGCTCCATGGCGCTTCTCCTGTGTCAGCCTTTATTCCGATGAATTATGATCATTTCCATACAGCTGGGTGGCAGTTGTGGGCGTTTACATCATCAAAGCAAAACTCAGACTAACTCAGCCAATTTAGATGTCAATAAAACATTTGTTACTTATTTTCAGTTTTATCGTTGGTTGTAATTTATACTTAGAATTGAAAATGTTAACATGTGTGACTGAGTTTGTGTTAATTAAGTGTATAATTAGGCTAATGAACCTTGTAAAAATGTAGTGGTGCAATCCTTAATATAATGTAAGCAGTTAAATTTCTAATTATGCATCCAAAATCATGTACATAGATGGAGCATTTCAGTGGCTTGTTTTGTGCTACTGTCCACCCCACCTCTTCCAACATTGTTCAAAAACTGTGAGGAAAAGACTGAAAGAAATATGTGATTATGTTTTTTTTTTTTGTTTTATTTTCAGGAAAATTATTTGAAAGTAAGGTGGTTCTCACTGGACCTAATTCTTTTCTTTCTCTTTCTCCTCTAAAATGTGAGAAGGCTATGGAAAACAGTGGAAGAGGAGTAGATTTGAAGGATGTTTCAGGTCAACCAGGAAAAAATCTATCTGCTTGAAAGGATCTGAGTCGAGTAGGGTTTGCATTGACTTCCTAAGAGGGTGGGATCGGCTCGTTTCATGCACACCTGGACCTTGTAGTCGGTTCTTCATGGTCCTGCCGGCCCCATTAATACACGTACCAGCCCTTTTCTCCTGTGTCTGTCACCCCCTCCTCCCTGCCTCCCTTTTTGTTTGATGAGCACAGCTTCCTTTTCCTGGTGGAATGAGGTCGCCCCCGTAAGGAGTTCTGGCAGTGTCTGTCTCTCCCAGCACACTGACACCCGAAGGTCTCCGAGAGCAGGCTCCAGTGTCTCTGTGACACCAGGGCTGTAGGGGTCACACTGCAGCCTCGAGATGCTTTATTACTTTAGAACAAGCTCCAGTTGTTGCGTTAGGTTTGCAAAATATGCCCTAAGATGTGCTTTTGATGCTATCATTTGAGGAAGCTTTACATTGCACATGGCAAGTTCGGAAATACATGTGTGTGTGCCCACACATTTTCCAGGAAGGGACAGCGTCCGCCACGGCTGCTCCCCTTGATTTCCCTCCAGAGCTTCCTCTCATTCTCAGTCTAGCTGTTATCAGCTCAATTTTCTCACGAGTCTTTTTTTTTTAAATCATTCATTTTCATTCCTTTTGTAATCATCTTCACCTAGTGGAAATGAGATAATTTTGCAGATTGTACCACTTTACTCTTGAATTAATTCATTCATTTTGAAAGAATGATTCTAATAGTGTGGTCAAGTACTTAGAAATCAGCAGGCTACTAACTTTGCCCTGATTTAGCCTGTTCCTTGATTCCCAGTCCGACTGGAGTGCGCCCCCCTCTTCTGCCCCAGCCTGGCATATTGCAGCCCAGGGAAGGGGATACTGAGGTTTGTGTTAGGAGTACACAAGCCTTGATTAACACTCTCCCCTTGTGTTTCCTGTGAGTGTGACAGTGTGCTTCTGATCAGTGACGCTTGTATTGTATGTCAGGATGACCTGTGCTTTTGGCTGTAGAGGAAGACTGATTCAGAAAGACAGTCATTCTGACTTAGGATTACTGTTCCAGAATGATTACTGGGAGAAATAATTGTTACCTAGATGAATGTAAATCTTTTGACCTATTTATCTAAAAAAAGTTGCTTGTAAAACAAGAGTAGATGTCTAAGTCATACTGTATTTATTTAGTCATTCATTCATTTGTTCATCCATTCAGAAATGAGGTCTGGTCTCAGATTTCTGGACTCAAGTGATTCTCCTGCTTCAGCTTTCAGGTAGCTGAGGCTGCAGGTGTGACCCACCACACTTGGAAGTTAGGCAGCACTCTTTTAAACTGTTGGAAATAAACTCACCACTTTATACAGATTACCAGTACTAGTTATGTGCTAAATAAATTTCATGAAATATAGGCAACAACTGTTTCTCTAGAAATCTTCTGTGAGCTGTTATAAATTACACAAAAGATTTTAAGTTATTTACAAACATACAAATTACTGGTATTTTAGATGGCCAAAATGTTGTAACTGTATTGAGAAGTCACTTATGCTTTGTCCAATTAAAAACTAATTAATTAAATGAAATCTGTCTTCGTAGGGCCTCCCTCCCCCCTCTCTCTCTCTCTCTCTCTCTCCCTCCCTCCCTCCCTCCTTCCTTCCTTCCTTCCTTCCTTCCTCTCGGGTACTTGGATTCGAACCTAGGGCCCTGTCCCTGAGCCAGGCTTTTATTTTGAGGCAAGATCTGATTAATTGCTGTGTTGGGCAGGCTGGGCTGAAACTTGTGATCTTCCTGCCTCAGCCTCTCAGACTGCTAGGGTTACTGGCATGAGCTACCTCCTCCGCCCCACTCCATAGGAAGGCAGACTTTTATTGCAGACACAGAATTTGCACACTTTAAAGAGGTGTCCTTGACTAAAAGGTATAATAGATAATGTGAAATAGGAAGAAAAGGGGCAAAGGGGAGGGGGAAGCGGGAGGGATAGGGGAAAGGAAAGAAGGGAATGGAATTAATATGAGAAAATGGAGAAATGGAAACAAAGTCTTTGTAAATAGGGAGGGATGGAGGGGTTGAAGAGAGGGCAGGGGAAGGGGGAAAAATAAGAACCAGGAGAGATTATGTAAAGGTGCAAATTCCCAGTGATGAATGTCATTATATTGTGTACCTAAAATGTACCAGTAAAAGGATATACAAAAAAAAAGAGCTGTCCTTGGTGTAGGGGGTAGCTTTTAGCAGCAGGGTCCCACCCATATGTGCTCAGGTTATGATTCCCACAGTGATGGAGACATCTTCACCTTCAAGCTGTTCTTTTCCTGGCTGCTTTGTAGGTCAAGTGGCCAGGTGACTTCTCTGCATTCTAGTGGTATTGGTGACTGTGCCTTGTTTCGATTTTCCGTGTAAACCTTTCCTATTCAGCAGCATCACAGATATGTGTTTAATAATTTGATTCCTCTGACAAAACACTGTTCAACTGCAGATAAAAACAAACTTAAACAGTCGTGAATCCCTGGGAGATAGATTGTAACATAATTAATGCCTTCCTTCCAATTATGGACTGAGGAGACAGTCAAGTTTCATTGAGTTGAGATAATTTTCTAGTTATAATTGCACTGTATAGCAATAAGGAAAAACTACAGCCTCTTTTATCACGCATATTTTTAGATGCCAGCACTAATAGATGTTAATCCTTAACTGGCAAAATTGCAAAAGACAATTTAAGAATCATCTCCACTTGTTTTTCTTGCAAGTTGGTGGTCTTGACCCTAGCATAATGCCTCTTTGTTATATTTAATAACAAACATTCAGATGAACTTAATGTTTTTTATAAATATTCACAAGTGTAAACTGCAAACTAACAAGCGGAACAGGACTTTTGCTTCAATTCATTTCAGTTCATTGGTATTTATATAAATGATATCTTAAGTGGAAGAAAAAACTCAATCTAAATTCTGCTCACTTGTGTTTTATATTGCAAAGGCTTTTTAGAAATATGAGACTTTTTGTTTTGCTCCAGCTAAACTCATCCATTCATTCAGTTGTCATTTCCCAGACCTCACTACTAACTAGCTAAGTTCTCGAGTGCATGTCACAGAATGCCGTCTCCATCCTATGAGAGCTTACAGCGCTATCGTAGAGAGACAGTCGTATGTAACAAGAGAATAATAATAAAAGGCTATAGAATAGATGCAGCAATTACTGCTAAAATTTAAAATAGGGCACTATCTACTTGGGTATATTTTGACTGGAAAGCACACACAGGGTACTACAAGCTGTAATTCTGTTGGAAAATAGAAACTGTATATACAGGGTTCTACTTGTAGCACTGTTTTGGTCCCTCAATTAGGATTGTAAAAGAAAAGCCAAACTTTGAATATGTCAAAGTTAATTTCACCTAGAATTTTGGATGTAGTCATGATACAACATTTATGCCAGCTACTCAGTACATAATAGCAATCAGAGCTAAGCAAAGACTCTTATTGCTTCCATCTCTCAAGAATTTTTACTATTTGCCCCAGGAGATATAAATTCCCTGTCAATTAAGAAGTTAGTGTTCTAGAGCAAGTACAGTAGCAATTTGTACTTTTTTTCTCTGAGTTTCTCAGAAGTTCCTTTAAACATTTCTTTTAACCTGAAGTTTTAGCACACATGGGAAGAGGTGGAGGGTGACTGGCATTTTCTGAGCTCCTCACTGACTTTCTCTCATTTTCTTCAAATGGAAATACTGGCAACAAATTATTTACCTTACTTGGGGGAACTGACAAGTTTAGAAATTCAGCACATTGGGTCCTAATAAATTCAGATGCCAAGCAGGGAGATGCCTCCATTCTGAAGTTCTTATCCTCTGTCCTACAAGGCAATGAGCTTGGTTCTTGTTTGTTACCTTTATCTGAACAGGAAGGCAGGGGTGCCATCCAGTGTCCTGGCTGGCTCAGCACAGGAGCCTGGCAAGGCTTCCCACAGGTGTATGCTCGCTGTATCAGGCCAGCACTTTGCAGCGTTGTAGCTGTAATGTGCACTGTTTCCAAAATGTGACGCTGATGAACCTGAAAATGATGCCTTAGATTTATTGAAAGACCCATTTGTACATGTCCTTTAGGCTGCCGCGATGTTGGTGTTATTCTGAAGTTCTCAGTAGTGATTTAACCCCCCTTTATAAGGGAGTCTGTGCAGACACAATCCCAGCATTAAAGCCGTAGGGCCCACTGCTTGGTGGCAGTATTACATGTGTAACGTTTGCATTCTTAATGTTCCAGAACCCTGGGGTTATTAGTAAAACGCTTGGAGAAAGGTGGTAAAGCTGAACAAGAAAACCTGTTTCATGAGAATGACTGCATTGTAAGGATTAATGATGGCGACCTTCGGAATAGAAGATTTGAGCAGTAAGTGTGCGCATGCAGTGTGGCAGGGCAGGACACTAGGGCCCGACCGTCTGTGATCTGTGGGTACAGGGGAGAAGGGTTTTTTGCCACTATCTGGTTTTTCAAATTTGAATGCACCTCCAGGTAATGACTCCCCTTAGGCTGTGTGCAGAACGCCCTCTCACATAGAGCCCTTTGGGAAATGCGCGGGGCCCTGTCGGCTGCTGCTTCCTCCCCTTTTAGAGAAGCCACCGGTGTGTTCCTTCCTGTTTTACTTACTCAGACATTTCCAGGTTGTCACCTATGTCACTGTACACATAAGGAGAAAGCTCCTTTGAGCCAGGATATTGTCTCACTGAGATCTTCTTTATCCTAACTCAAGCCCTTATTCAATTAAAAAGGAAATAGAAGAGTCAGCCAGTTTCTACAAAATCAGGCAGGTGTGAGCAGAACTTGGGCCCTCATGGAGGGCTGCCTCTCCGCCCGGCCGCAGGGTGCCCTGGGACCCCACCACTGTTAACAGCTGAAGTCGCGGGGGTCTGTGGGTGCCCCATGTCACTCTCACCCCAGCCGGGTCCTGGGGTAGAACCCGGCCTTGCACTTACCCGGCAGGCCCTGTCCACTGAGCTGAGCCCCGAGCTGTTTCCTTCTGCAGGGACTGAAGTCCCTGAGGTTTTCCCACACACAGACTTGAATGAACTTTGCCGATTAGTACTCCATCCCTAGTTGCTTTCTCTAGTTTTCTAAGTATAATTATAAAGATTGTTTTACTTCTTTGAAAACACAAATGGCCCACTTGTAAGGAAGAATTACAGCTCTAGCAAACGGTATTGGTGAGGATTGTAGAGAGAAGGCTGCCCCCACTGTATTTAAAACTGTTGTTTTATGACTTCCAGTTGAGAGCACAGTATTTTATCTGGAGTGGTAGATAATTTTGCCATTTTCATTTAGGGAATGAGAATTTTATATTTGAAGAAGCAGCACTGGTTCTATCGGAGCTTGTAAACTTGATTAATAAACGGGTTACCAGAATTTTGCTTTTCAGTTTCAACAGTCTGTGAGTTCTTACTGCTTAATTAGTATACTTAATTGAGCCCATGATATGTGGGAGTGTGCCGGTCTCAGTTTGCTACTCTTCCTCTCTTTCCCACACCCAGAGCACAACATATGTTCCGCCAGGCCATGCGCACACCCATCATTTGGTTCCACGTGGTGCCCGCGGCCAACAAGGAGCAGTACGAACAGCTGTCCCAGAGTGAGAGGAGCAGCTACTACTCCAGCCGCTTCAGCCCCGACAGCCAGTTCCTGGACAGCAGGGCCTCGGGCAGCGCCGGGCCTCACGCGCCGGCCCGGGTGCCCAGAGCGAGCCTGGCTTCCGAGCAGACGGATGCTCCCCTGAGACTCCCTCACGCCCTACACCCCTCCGCGAAGCCACCCGCAGCCCCAGCCCCGCACAGTGTGCTGGGCTCGAGTGCAGGCAGTGGTTATAACACCAAGAAAGTGGGCAAGAGGCTCAGCATCCAGCTTAAGAAAGGTATGACTGGCTGGCTTTTGGCTGTGGAATTGCTTTGAACAGTCACCCAACTAACCGTAAGTGCCTTGGCTTTGAACTGGTTTTTGCTTTTGTCTTCTGCAGGGCTGGGGATGTAGCGCAGGGCCTGGCAGGGCTGAGCATGTGCTCTACCCCGAGATGCACCCCACCCTGGCGCTGGAGCTTTTTAACAGTCTTGTGTAACAAAAACTGCTGCAAAGACTTTTTAAAAGAGAGACTGCATTTATTTTAGGTCTTCATTAAAATTATATTTTTATGTTTTTCAGATTCATTTTTCTATACAGAATTTAAAATGCAAAAGTTCAAACAGTAAGACTTTACAACATGTTTATGAAAAGCTAGCAGTTACTACTGTAGTAATTGTGTGTGGTGTGTGTGTGTGTGTGTGTGTGTGTGTGTTTGTTTATTTTACTGGGGGTCGTACACAGTGGAATTCCGTTTTGTTTTGTTTTTTTTTGGTACTGGGGATTGAACTCAGGTCCTTGTGCTTGCGCAGCAGGCAGCGAAACCACTGAGCTAAATCCCCGGCCTGTGTTTTTTTTTTTTTTTTTTTTTACACAGTGGAATTCTATTGAGCTATACCCCCAGCCGTTTTTTCAAATATTGTTTTGGTTTGGTGTTTTTTTTTCTTTTTGGTACTGGGGATCGAACTTGGGACCTTGTGCTTGTGTGGCAGGCACCGGAACCACTGAGCTTAATCCCCGGCCCTCAAATATTGTTTTGGCACAAGGTCTCCCTAAGTTGCCCATGTTGGGCTTGAACTTGTCATCCTCTTGCCTGTGCCTTCTAAACTGCTGGGATTAAAAGCATGGGCTAGCACAGCTGGCAGTAAACTTTTGGTAATGAATGAAGTTGGTTTTAGGGCATTGCAACCCAAACCAAAGCAGTAGGGAGATGATTGATTGATTGGTAGAGACAGGAGCTTGCTCTGTCATTCTGGCTGGCCTTGAACTCACTGTGTAGCCCAGGGTGGCCTCAAACTCTGGGTGATCCTCCTGCCCCAGCCTCCTGAGTGCTGGAGTTGCAGGCGTGTGCCACCACACCCCGCTGAGCAGTGAGGATTTGACAGTTTTGTTTGACCTCTTGTTTCCAGACACAGCCCTCAAAGAGCTCCGGAGAGGTTGAGCCCTGTGGCCTGTGCAGCCTGGTGACTGTGCGGCTGCTGCCCTGCGCGGCTCCTGCGAGGCCATCCTGCTTCAAGCAGCTCGCTCGGCAGGCAGCCGGGCGTTCCCTTCTGCCTCTCTGTTTCCCAGAATGCTGCATTACCTCGCTCCTGTGACGTGGTGTGAGAAGTGGGTGGCTCTGGCCTCGCTTAGCGCGTTATTTGAATGTGCGCTTCCCTCAGGCTGGCTCCCTGTGTCCTGCCGCACAGCGCAGGGCGGGCTGTGGACTTGCTGCCGCCCAGCCGGCCTTCTGTCCAAGTGCTGAGATGCACGGACCGTGCGTCCTCCATTCAGCTGAGCGTGTGAAATACTTTACAATCATGTCTTTTGAAATGACGTCATTATAAAAACATTTCTGTGAGCTCACCGACTCCTAGGCTTAGGTGGCAGTCAGTGCCGAGGGTGATTCCCTCACACCTGTGCTGTTGTCCTCAGATTGGTGCCCGACAGCATCCCCACCCTGATGTTTACACCGCGCATTTGGCTTTCCATTTTTGGTCGTGTTTGCAAGGTTGAAAGCTCTGCAATGGCTATTTACTTTCTTTCTTTCTTTTTAACCTCTTTTTAGTTTTATTTTATTTTATTGGTGCATTTTAGGTGTACAATATAATGACATTCATCACTGGGAATTTGCACCTTTCCATAATCTCTTGGTTCTTATTTTTCCCCCTTCTCCTGTCCTCCCTTCAACCCCTCCATCCCTCTGTATTTACAAAGACTTTGTTTCCATTTTTTCATTTTCTCATATTAATTCCATTCCCTTCTTTCCTTTCCCCTACTCCTCCCACTTCCGCTTCCCCTTTGCCCCTTTTCTTCCTATTTCACATTACCTATTATACCTTTTAATCCTCATTTACACTTTCAGTTTCTCACACTAGAGAAACTATTCCGTATTTACATGTGTGTCCTATTTATTTCACTTAAGAATATCACCTCAATGTGCATCCATTTAGCTATCAATGTCTCTAATTTCTCATTTTTTATGGCTAAGTAGTACTCCATTTCATAAAAAAAACCCCACATTTTCTATATCCAGTCTCCAGTTGATGGGCATTTGGGCTGTTTCCAAGTTTTAGCTATCACAAAGTGTGCTGCTATGAACATAGGTGCACATATATCACTGTGGTATGATTCTTTTAATTCGTTTGGGAAGATACTCAGCAGGGGAATAGCTGGGTCAAATGAGACTTCAGTCCTAGTTCTTTAAGGTGTCTCCATACTGATTTTCACAGTGGTTGCACCTGTCTACACTCCCACCAGCAGTGGAGCAGGGTTCCTCTTTCTTATTAAAAAGCTTCTGCAGAGCAAGAGAAACCACCAGCAGTGAAGAGACAACCCATAATGTGGGAAAAAATTTTCACCTGCTGTTCCTCAGACAAAGGTCTACTATCCAGAATCTATAAAGAACTTAAAAAAAGCAGACCTCCCAAATTTAAAGACCCAATCTGAAAGTCTGCATCTGAAATGAACAGACATTTCTCAGACACAGAAGTGGAAATGGCAAATAAACATATGAAAAAATGTTCAACATCACTGGTCATTTGAGAGATGCAAATGAAGATTCTACCTCACTCCAGAAAGAATGGCTGCTATCATGAATTCAAGGGCTATTTACTTTCTAAATCACATTCTTGCACTGAACTCCATGTGAACTGCAGGCTCCTCTCCCCTGGTTACTTGTTTTGACCTGCCAGGTCCTTGCTAGAAGGAGCAGGGAGGAGCAGGCACCAACAGCTGCCTGGCCCCCTGGAACCCTCAAGGTTGGTAGCAGAGACCTTCCCAGCTCAGGTCCCAAATGGGAGAAACAGTTGATTTTCTCTTCCTCCTTGTTTTCTTCTCCAAGGACAGGACCTAGTTTTTAATCAGAAACATATCCAGAACCACCGATAGAGTGCTATAAAAAAATAAAATTCTGTTTTGAATCTCTCAACAAAGGCACAATATTTTGCTTGACCATTGTCATAATAATATTAGTTCATAAATATTGTTTTTCTTTTGTACTAATAGAGAAATGTGCATTTAGTTATAGTTTTGCACAATTAGTAAGTCTAGCACATTGTGATATAAAATAAACTTTTTGAGTGAAGTGCAATTTTATTTGCCATCAAAGCCATGTTTTTTTGAATATAGAAATAAGTAGTTTTATTTTGATAGCATTTAGTACTATGCAATTGTATTTACATCAGGTAATGTAGAAAGACTAAAGTTAGTCAGTATTAGAAAGTGGAAATGAAGGTTTTAAGTATTTTCCTGACCTTAAGCACTCTGTCTAGAGAGGCCCTTGGATCTAGGTTGATAGTAAATGACTAGCTGTGAGAATGCATAACCTAAAACACATTCAGTCTATGCCTACAACTGATACTTACAAATATTTTATACAAACATGTTATGTTTCCTATAAATAAGTGGAAAGAATAATACTGATCATCTTCGAGTAGATATTTTCCTAATAATGATTATATAAGAACTGAAGAGGATTTCACTGTAGTTAGCAGTTGTTTTTATTGATTATTGCCACATCTAGAATTTTTAATGAAATATATTGAAAACAGTCTATGCCACTGATAAACTTTAAAACCAGTTCAGAGTGAACTAATGTGTCCTGAATGACAGCAGTTATTTGAAAACTGAGACCAACTCTTAGCACTAAAAAGGGAACCCTTCAGGATAATGACTCTGACATAATTTGGGACCTGTGTCGTATCACATAACAAAACAGAATAGCCTTCAGGTACTTGCTTCCATAATGAAGATTTCTTAATATTTATTGCAATTTGGCATTCTCAAATACCCTGTTCTTTGGTAGAAATTAGCTTTTTAATAAAGTCAGAGGAGAAGGTCAGTGTTCTGTTTCAGTCAGTGCAAAATGTTTTGTTGGCTTTGCTAAATGAAAATTGATATCTATTTATCTTTCTTTTAAAGGTCATTGCCTGAACTTTTAGCTTACAAATTTAGGGGTTATTGGTTATATTTTAATAGTATTGCAGCTCCTATAACAGTCTTTGTAGTTCATACAAATTAATATTGCAAAAGGAGAATAATTTAGAATTCTTTCTTAATAAATGTTATTGTAAGTCATTAGGGGTCTGTGAAAGCACAGAGACATATGGAAAGGTCCCAGCAGAGCAGTTAGGAAAATTTCATATAGACAATATGCCATTCAAGTCTTCAGCACGGAAGATTACAAAATTAGCAGTCCAAGCACATTCAAGTCACTTCAGACAAGAGGGAAATGTGTGTTTTGTTTGAACTTGAGAATATTTATGGTAGGTTTTGTTATAGGTGTAACGGAGGGCTCATTTCTGCTTTGTGTTTCTTCTGGAGCTCACATTTTCTTTGCTCTTCCTTATTTGTTCACTTATGTGTTGTACCTTTTGTGTTTTACACCGAGTGCTGCATCCAATTAATACATTCTTTGCTAGAGTTTTTGCCTTTACACATGCCTTTGTTCTTCCCATATTGAGCAAGTATTTGCCCTTACATTATTTTTAACTGAAACAAAACTTATTATCTTAAGAAGTAAGTTTTTTTAAGAAGCTGAGGTAGAAATTGCTCATTATTAGAAGTGTTATACAAATTCTCTGATTCATTAGAAGTTTGTCATTATCTCCACATTTATTCCTTGGCACATTTTGGCTTATTGCCGATTGGATCTAGTGACATATAACCCCTTTTTTACACCGTATTGAGCTTATGAGATTGCTTGTCAAGAAAGCTGCCAAAGAACTGAGAATTGAAATTATAGAAATCAAGAGAGTAATTTATAAATGCCTCATTAATTCCAATACCTTTAAACATAATAGGGCGACCCTCAGATCTGGTAGTTATAATCTGAGATGGATTCTTTACTGAACAGTTTGCCTTTTTTGTCATGGTGTGGATGGGTGGATGAACATAAGATTTGGGTTAACCAGGAGAGGCTTGAACAAAGAGATTTAGATCCATAACCTGGGTAGAAATCGTTCTCATCTCTGGGAACATTTTCTTCTCTATCCTCCGGCCCCTGTCCTGTAAGTCTGGAGATCACTGCCATACAACAGAATTTGATATTTGAGGTGCCATGGGTTTTAATAGAAGTTTCTTTCTTCTTCTTTTTCATGTAGAATAATGAAGCTCATTTAATACTCAAAACTTAGGTTGACTTGAAAACTTTTAGAAGGCGCATTTGTATGTTAACCTTTATCAGCTTCTTGTTTGAGATTTCCATTTCTTCTTAGAATAATGACTTGATAGATAATCCATTTAAACTTCCGATGATTTAATCCACATTTTGAAAAATTTGTTACATGCTGGGTGTGATGACACACGCCTATAATCCCGGCAATTGAGAGGCTGAGGCAGAAGGGTCATAGTGAGTTTGAGGCCAGGCTGAATTGCACAGCCAGACCCTGTCTTAAAAAAACTACACACACACACAGAGCAGGAAATTTTATTACAACTTTTAAAGTAGTAGAAGAAACGTGGGCCATTGTGAAATTTACAGAATGTCAAATTGAGGCAGAAAATGATATTTATGTATGACAAATGTATAAAATCCAAGGTAGCTTATTTCATTTACTGGTGTTTGTTGCATATTTAGGTACAGAAGGCTTGGGATTCAGCATCACTTCCCGAGATGTGACAATTGGTGGCTCAGCCCCAATTTACGTGAAGAACATCCTCCCTCGAGGGGCAGCCATCCAGGACGGGCGGCTGAAGGCTGGAGACAGACTAATAGAGGTGAGGGACTCCCTACCTCCAGGGTGCCGCAGTTCCTGAAGTGGTCCGATTTCAAGGGTCAGGTTTTTAAACATGTTCATGAAACAGGAAATTAAAGTATATATTTTAGCAGAAGTATGCATTACAAAGTAATGTTCTCTTCGATTTTGTTTTATCACATTATCTGATGAGAAATTACCTTTTCATCTGGGTTACTTATAACTTTTAGTTTCCCAGACTTGGTTTATGAGATGAGGTAATATTTTTGTCATTATATGAGACCATATCTATAAGGTTATTTTTCTAGATGGCTTTATATTTATGCCTAGCAACATAGACATGTTATCAACCTTGCTACCAGAACAAAGATGAAGGAAGTCAACATCCTGAAGAAAGGAGCAAGAAAAGTTTCAAATGACAGCACGGAGAACACATTGAGACCCAAAAAATGTCAGGAAAAAGAAAAAGAGTTTTTGACAATTTCCTTTTGGTTCTTCATGATTTTCAGTTTGTTGGTGTTTGAAGCCATCTTGGAAGTATATACATGTTTTCTGTTTGTGGGAAGATTTGTATATACAGGGAAACAAAAAAAAGGAGAGACACGGAGAAAGAGAGAGAGTATAATTTATTAGCTATTTTTCATAGTGTTTTCTTCGTAAACATAGTCTGTTTTCTCTCCCCTCCCCTGTGTGTTGCTGGGGATGGAACCCAGGGCAAATGGTCTACTACTGAGCTCCCAACCTAGTACTACCAAAAACACCCAAAACACAAAACAAACAAACAAAAAAACCCATTTTGAAGCCAGTAAGTTTTGTATTTATTTGCCATCAGGTGTATTTGTTACTTGTGAATGCCCTGGTGGTTGTAGTGTTTGGTTTATTGATGAACTGAAAAGATTTATTGCTTCCTAGTTTACTTCCAGATATCTGGTCTAAGTTTTTTTTTGTGGATTTTCTGTCTATCCACAACTCAGTGGTTACCAGCTCATGACAGAATTAGCCTGAAAGGAGTTATGTCCCACAGCAGATACGGTCTGTTCTACATTGCATGTCTTTCCTGCTGTCTTGCAGAGGGTGGCTGCTGAAAACTTATTATGTGTTTCAGGTGAACGGAGTAGACTTAGCAGGCAAATCCCAAGAGGAAGTGGTCTCCCTGTTGAGAAGCACCAAGATGGAGGGCACTGTGAGCCTGCTGGTCTTTCGCCAGGAAGATGCCTTTCACCCAAGGGAACTGGTGTGTAAATTTAGAGCATGTGAAAGATTTTCTGATGCACGTGAGCCAGGCATCTGGGTTAGCTCCATGCTGCATGTTTACGGAGTAGTTTCCAAGGAATTTCTATATTTTACATTTCTTTCATCCCTAATTCAGCGCAAGCATTTTTTTTTTTTTTTTCTGCTGCTTTCTACTTTAGTCATGGATACCCACAGTCGCGAGCGTGGCAGTGTTTAAACACCAGACAGTAGGGATGGTTCTTAGGATGTCAAATGCTTGTCGCTGTGCACTCTCAGAGGAGCTCACTGCATGCAAGATGTCAGCTGCTTTGTGACCGCCACTCCCCAGGGTTCACCAAAACCATGCCATCTTTTCCTCTTATCCGACACATTTCCTGTCTTCTTAGCGGGTGTGGCTAAGCCAAGCAAAGATGCTTGCTTACTATTACACGAAGGGAAGAGCCTTTCAGAAATTCCTTACTGTTGAAAATAGATTTAGGTGGCAAGAAGCCCATACTGTTAGTCCCCAGGATAGGTAATATTGTTTGGAATGACATAAACAAAATGAAAGATCATTTGTTTGTGTCTTATCTACTTTACTTTCTATACTTATATCAGTAAGCCTGTTAGGAGCATTTGTAGGACATCAGTGTGAATGAAACATGTATATTAAATTTATGTAGTTCTGAATGTTTTCCAGCAGTAAGTGGTACTTCCATTTATTTATAAAAATGACATAATTTGAAGAACCTTTATCTTTTGATGTGGTTAGAAAATAGAGTTGCTTCAAATAAAAATGGTACCTTAATATCTGAAGACAGGTTCTACTTGAGTCATGTTAGAATATTTGATGTCTCTTTATCTAGACAGCAATTAATCTGTACCTTAGGGATACAGTTCCCAAGTTAGTCACATAAACCTAATTCTCTTAGGTGGTATTTTCGATTATGGATATGTCATATTGGTAAAATTTTTCTTTTCTAAATAAAACATTTTATCTACACAAATTAGATATATTTATATAAATATTTAAAAATAAAAGATAAATTTTAGTCACAAATATTTCATCTCTTAGTTCCACACAAGTCTATAACTGTTATTTTGTGGAAATTTCAGACTGTGATAAGGTTGAAATGTGAACGCTTGTGTTTTAGATTTGATTTCAAATACATTATGAAACTTCTTTGTATTTAAACAATGTTTAATGCATTATTTCTCCATTTAAGTTCAGTTTTCCGTTCCCCCCACTGCCATCCAATTTTGTGCTTAAGATGCCACCTGATCCTAAATCTGGAGAAGTCTCTGTTAAATTGTAAATGAGCACTTCCCCAGACAACAGCCCTGCTTTCTCTGGGATTTGATGAGGCTCGAATTCTTCCTGGGTTCCAGGCCTGGGGTCGCTGGCGTTAGATGCTGGAGCGCACGCTGCTCCCCAGCCTCCCAACCACTGCCAGCGGAGCCCGTCCAAGGTTCCTCAGGTTCTTTTGCTCCAAGTTGGATCTCCCCGGTTCTGTTTTCCCCATCTGCTGCCTTGTCTCATTTTTTTTTCTTCTTTTCCCTTTTCTTCATTATTTAATTTATTGCTTGTGAGCTTCTCATTAAGGAGAGAGCCAGTAGGCCATCCGTTTATTATGCAGGTTGCTGTTGCTTTTCAAGATTTAAAAGAGCAAAAAAAATTCGGAAAACTTAAGTTAAAGGGAGCGTTTAAAAGTGATCTTCAAATCCAGTTCGGATAACTCTTTTCCTCTGTTTGTGGTGTCTCTGTTTCAGTTCCATGGCTTTTAATCTAAATACTTTTTACATGCCTTTTTGCAAAAGCAATCAGCCCACATGCCAACTTTGTAGGCTCTCGTATGATATGGGGGACACACCACCTTTATTCCCTGTGCAATAGCTTAAGGTCTAAAGCCTGTGGTGCCGACTGTGGCTGACTGGTCATTATCTGTCTAGCTAGCAAATAATTCTATGCCTCAAAGCTTAGATTTGGCTTGGGAACGTGAAAAACAAAATCAGAAACAGTGCCATGATTAGGAGAGCAGTTTGGGGAGATTTGTTTTCCTACAAATCAGTTCATGATGTACCGTGAACGAGCACACACTAATTGATATCTTGGAAAACTTCTGAAAACCCACACACTACCACACATACCAGTGAACATTTGGAAGACAGAGTTGTACATCGCTCTCATTGAATCCACCCTCATCTACTCTGGGTTTTAAGAACCAATGCAATTTCCTTTGAAAGAGAACGTTATGTCCCTGTGTGTTGTAGATGGCTTTGGTCAGTCTGTATTTATGTTTTTCTTCAATTCTTCTAGAATGCAGAGCCAAGCCAGATGCAGATTCCAAAAGAAACGGTAAGAGCTTTGTCTTTTGCAGGATGTAGAGTTGTTGAAAAGATAAATGAAACTAACTTCTTACTAATTAAATATGAAGTCACTTGTCCTGCCTTTTTCCCCAAAGTGGGTCTTATTTTAAAAAGACTTATAATTACTACCCTAAATGGAGTATGTTTTGTTATTTTTGGTCAGACATGCATAACAGAGAGAGACACATTAGAATAATTTACTATTAACTTGTATAACATGAAGGACCGTAACTTGGTGAGGTTAGTGTTTTGACAAATATGTAACGTATTTCATGAGCTGCAAAATGCCATACATTACTGTAAAATGGGAAAAAGTGGATTCCAAAACCTTTTGAATCAGACACAGAAAAAAGCGAGGGCAAAGTGAGTACAATAATATAAACAGGAAAATTAAAGTGACTTGTCAGTAAGTAGGCTAAACTCAGTCCTCGTAATGACTGTGGAAGGGATCATTTCCCTCATAAAGTGTCCTCGGCCCAGGTTACAGTACAGACAGAGTCAGTTTTGCTCAGAAGGTGAGTCCTAGTGCGGCCTGGAAGTAAGGAGGTCGAGCTCTTGTAGCGGAACTCTGTGCTGGCAGGCAGCGCTACTGCGGGGAGACAGGGTTCCTGGACCTCAGTTTCTCTGAAGGCCCCTTGGGGAGCGAAGGGAGGGTGTCTTATATTGACCCTTCAGATAGCCTGCTAGAAATTCTCAGGGTCCTTTGAACATCAAATAACATAGCATAAAAACATAGCATTCCCAAACTGTTCCCGATAGAAAATTTATTAAAGCCATAGCCACAATGGGTAATATTGGTACATCCCTTTCCAAAAATTGTCAAGTAAACCAAAAGAAAGTGAAAGTAGAAATATTTATAGAACAATTAGCAGGATTCATTTTTGTATAGATTAATGAACTATGAAACTGGATGCTGTTTTCAAATATACCATCATTCTAATACTGGAAGGTGAGTCGTACCTGGAGGAAACCTCAGTAAACCACCTTGAGAATGGCACACATTAACAACTACGAATCATACAAATCATAGCTCAAAGTTTTGTTTGTAAAATAAATAGGTCAGTAATATCTGATTAAAACACAGTGGTGTTTGTGTGTTGGGAAGGATGTAGGTTAGGAGGTGAGGGAAAATGAGAGAGATTCTAAAGAACATGGAGTACAAGGACAACTTACATTTACAAAAGCAATTACTGTAGCAAAGTATAATGCAAAGCAGCAATACTTAAACCAGTACAGTATTGCTATAGGAATAGACAAGTAGATCCTTTAGAACAGATTGGAAAAGGACCTGGCATGTATGTGTATGTTATACATGGTGTTTTCAGTTAGTAATATAATATGGTTTACTTTGTGTTGAATTGAGAACAATTTGTCATTTACTCTTTTTTTTGTTTGGTACCGGGGATCGAACTCGGGACCTTGTGCTTGTGAAGCAGGCATTGGAACCACTGAGCTAAATCCCTGGCCCCTAGTCCTTTACTTTTAAAGTTTATTGATTCATGTGTTTGCTTATTTAATTTTTGGGTGATGGGAATGGTAAGCATACAGTCTACCACTCAACTGTACCTTGCCACCCAACATTCACTTGTGAAAGTTAAACTTCTTTTTCTCACATACAGAGGCACCTCCGGTTTGCGAACTTAATTCTTTCCACGATTCTGGTCACAAACGAACTTGGACAAGAACCCAGTCAGATTACTTAGGTTAGGTTCATTTCAGCCTAGCAAAGAACTAAAAATCTTGAAAGATATTACGTGACAATGTCTGTGTTAATTTTTGATGATAAATGCCCCTTGGCATGATGAGAGTAGATTGGTGGATTTGCACACACGTACGTACACTCACAAGAGACATGGACATATGTGCTTTCCACTTGACATTTTTTAGTTTTATGATGGTGCAGAAACATACACATACCAACCATTCTGTTTTTCACTTGCCATATAGTAAGTGAAATCACAGGAGCTATGCAACACTTTAAATGATAGATTTTGCGTCAGATGATTCTGGCCCAGTGTGGGCTAATATAAATATTCTGAACACATTTAGGGTAGGCCAACCTGAGCTATGATTTTGGATAAATTAGGTGAATGAAGTGTACTATTGAGTTAAAATATTTTCTTCTTACAGTGGGTTTATCAGGATGTAATACTGTTCTGAGGTAAGGAACATGGAGTTTTTAATATATATTAAAACCTTAAAAAAATGTAGCAGGAACTATACCCTGAAACAGTTGCAAGATAAATACTAAGGGAAGAAGTATTTTCAGTGTGATTCTTGGATGTCTTTGTGGTTTAGAATCTTAATAGTATAGAAGTTTTTGGAAAACAGAAGGACTTCACATGTCAGCTACATCTTTTAATGTCTAAACCTGTCTGAATTGGGAAATGATGATGAGAAATGTAGTGTATCCACGTGAGCCCCAGGACAGGGCCCTGGGAGAGGTGTTTTGTGTCTTGTTCTTTTCCTGAAGGAGGTAAATGGTTGCAGTCAGGTGCTGTACTCAGGCTTTTCATTTTTTTTTCCTTAAATTCTTTTATTGGTACATTTTAGGTATAGAATACATTTACATTTATCATTGGGTATTTGCACCTGTACATGATATGTCTTATTTCTTATTTTTTCCCCATTCCCTGTCCTCCCTTCACCCCCTCACTCTTCCCTATTTACAAAGACTTTGTTTCCATTTTTTCCTTTTCTCATA
>NW_004624805.1:7565270-7673905 GCF_000247695.1 Heterocephalus glaber
GGGGTATTGAGATCCCCCACTACAATTGTATTAGTGCTTATTTGGTTTTTCATGTCCATTAATATTTGTTTTGTATAGTTGGGGGCATTCGTGTTTGGTGCTTATATATTTATTATTGTCATCTCTTCCTCTTGGATTGTTCCCTTCACAAGGATGTAGTGACCTTCTTTGTCTCTCATTTAGTTTTGGTTTGAAATCTACTTTGTCTGCAAATAAGATTGCTACCCCTGCTTTTTTCTGGGTTCCTGTCATGTGGAAAACTATTTTCCATCCTTTTACTTTCAGTCTTTTTGAGTTAGGTGTGTTTCTTATTTACAGCATATTGTTGGATTTTGCTTCTTAATCCATTCTGCCAGTCTATTTCTTTTTATTGGTGAATTGAGACCATTAACATTGATGGTTATAATTGATAGATATTGGCTCATCCTTGTCATGATGTTTTACTGTTGTTGGCTATTTTATTATTTATTTTCCCCCTTTCTCCTTAGTTTCTTGCTTTGCCTGGGTGCTTCGGCCTGTTGGGCCTCATGGAGTTGTGACCTCCATTGTCTTTTTCTAGGATATTGTTTAGAATTGCTTGTAGTGCTGGTTTGGTGTTCATGAAATTTCTCAGGTGTTCTTTGTTGTAGAAGTATCTAATTTCCCCATGCATTTTGAAAGATAATTTTGCAGGATACAACAGTCTAGGTTGGAAGTTATTGTCTTTTTTTTTTGTACCGAGGATCAAACTCAGGACCTTGTGCCTGGCAGGCAGGCGCTATGCCGCTGAGCTAAATCCCTGGCCCATGAAAGTTATTGTCTTTTAGGGCTTGAAATACTTCACTCCAGGCTCTCCTTGACTTGAGGGTTTGTGTTGAGAAGTCTGCTGTGATTCTGCTGGGCTTTCCTCTGTATGTGATGTGTTTCTTTTCTTTAACTGCTTGTAGGATTTTGTTCTGTTGGGTTTCTGGGATCTTGACTATTATATGTATAGGTGTAGATTTTTTTTGATTGTGGCTAGCTGGTGTTCTACATGTCTCACTTATCTGTATGTATGATTCTCTACCTCTGTCTGGGAAGGTTTCTACTATTCTGTGAATTTTTTTTTTTATGTCAATTGTGCTTTCTCTTGCTTTTTCATTGACTCCTATCAGCCTTATGTTACTCTTCTTTGCATCATCTAGCAGCTGCTTGATTGATTTCTCGTGGTCCCTTATTATTTTTAAGAAATCTCTGTTTTCATGATCAGTAACTGCAATCCTGTCTTCTAAATCTGATATTCTATCTTCACATTCACACAATCTGCTGTGAATACGTTCAATAGAGTTTCTAATCTCCTGGATATCTGTTTGAATCTGTTTCATAGATTCCGTTTCTTTCCTATGTTGGGCAATCATGGTTTCCATTTCTTTCTTATGCTGGGCATTCATGGCTTCTAGCATGGTTCTGAGGTCATCTATTCTTCTATTTGTTTCTCTTCTAGAGCCTGTAATCATGTCTTTCACTCTGCTCACCATCTCTGTAGTTATCTGGGAAATTATTTCTGTTTTAAATTTTTCTAGAGCCTCATTCATTTGTTTTGTTACTTCTTGTGCTATCAGTTCAGGGTGTCCAGGTGGTTGATTGTCAGACTTTTCTGCCTCATTTTCCCCAGAATTTGCCTTTGGTTGAGTGGAAGTCTTTGTTCCTCACTTAAGTGTCTTCTCATTTTTGGTTTTTGTACTGTCCTTGGTTTGATTCCTCGGTTTATACTTTGAAATTGCTTATTGTAAGTATCTTTGTTGCTTGTATTTAGAACCCTTATGGAATGATTGCTTTCCAGAGGTGTCTACCAGATATAGCTGGTCTTTAGGTTTTGAGTCTCTAATGACTCTGGGGTTATCTCATTTTCATTATACCAGGAAGGACAACTGATTAGATTAATCACAACAACTTAGCCCAAGTGATATAATCAGCGACAGCATAGCATCAAGTACCTCTTAGAAAATTACAATTTGTGGTAGTTATTAATCTATCACCTTTAACTGTGTGAATTAAATCAAAATCGAGGACCAGTGCAACATATGCTTATTGTGAATAAACTCTTCAATATCGCAACTTTACCCTTCAGGATGGGGAGTTAGAAGGAGTTGGGGAGGAAGGGATAGGAAGGTAGAAAGATAGGGAAAGGTTAGCAGTGAGGCCAGAGGACACAGGAAGATCATGCAAACTCCAAGAAACTGTTAAAGACAAGAGGAAAAGACAGAATGAAAGAACAAAGCTGAGAACAGAATAACCTAACAGCAATAGGAAGACTAGAAACTGTATTTACTTTCCTTTAAAGCTAATGACAATCGAGAGAAGGAAAAAGAGGAGAAAAAATAAAGAAGAAATCCGAATTAGTGCTAGAACAGGAGCAAAAAGGGAGATGAAGAACAATGTGGGTCAGCAAGAGAAAGAGAGAGAAAAAGAAAAGAGAAAAGAAGAAGATAAAAGGAGAAAAAAGAAAAATTTGAGAAGAGTAGAAAAAAATAAAAATAAGAGCAAACAATATAAATTTCAAAATAACAAACAATAAAATTGAAGGGCCTACTTCAGGGTTTGTCTCTGCTGTCAGAATAGAAAACGTGGGTAGCAGTGTGCAGTTATAAGTCAATGAGTCTCAGCAAGCCAGGAGCAGACCCTTGAGATTCAGACTGATTTCTGGCTGCAAGGCCCAAGTTTAGCTCCCTGTCCTCTTCCAGCGTTGAACTCTGCAAGGTTCTATTGCAGGTTCCAGCTGCCTTTCCCCTGAAGATAGTCCAGGTTCTGATGGGAGGTGGTGATCCCTCCAACTTACCAAGTACGGTGGTCTGGTGAGCCTTTATTGCAGAGATTCTCTGCATTTTCCCAGTGGGCTTCAGTTTTCATCAAGGAGCCTAAGAGTGGCCCTATTTCTGTTGTTCACTTCTGCTGTATGTTCTGGAGCCCAGGGCAATGGCCTTTATGACCCCCTGTGCCTCTGTAGTGTGGAACCAGGTACCAACACAGCCAGGAGGCCAGAGATGGTGGGCGGGAGGGAGGCTTTTCATATTTAACATGGTTATAAAAATGCAGTAATATCAGTGGCTGACATTTATTCATCTGTTATTGTGCTAAGCTCTTTATGGAAATTATTTAATCTTACCAATATCCATGACTTTGGTGGTAATATTTTCCTATTTAAAGCATTGCAAAAAGAATTGAAGTTAGGGTGCCCCAAATCTTGGGTACCAGGAATGAAGTCAGGTTGTTTGAGTTTAACATAGGCAGTGTAGAATTTGCTTCTCCTCAGTGTTGGATTTTGGGTTTTTGTGGAACAGTTTGGTACGTGAAGTTTTTTTTAAAAATGGAAAAACAATAAATATGTATATTTATAATATGCATGTGGCCCATCTTGAGCGCCCCTCATAAACTCAGTGGGGGCCACGTGAAATGTAACTGGCGCTGAACTGACTTAGGGTTGTTGGGGAGAAGTAGAGCTTTAGAGCAATGCGGGGCCAGGTGTGGTGGCCCGTGTAACCCCAGCACTCTAGGAGACTGAGCCAGGAGGGTGGCAGCTTTGAACCTAGCCTGGACAACTCAGTGACTTAGCAACACTGTCCTAAAAAGTAAAACGTAAGTAAGTAAATAGAAAAAGGCCAAGGATACACCTCAGTGGTAATGTCCATGGGTTCACTCTGCAGTACCACAAAACCCAAAACCAAACAAAACAGATGATACCGGACTCTAGAGAAAAGATGCAATATGAGCTTAAATTTGAAGAATTTGAAATGTGCCAGGCATGGTGGTACACACCTGTAATCCCAGCACTGGGGAGGCTGAGGCAGGAGGATTGCTGTGAGTTCAATCCACCATGGGCTACAGAGTGAGTTTGAGGCCAGACTGAACTACATAGTGAGACCTTGTCTTTAAAAAAAAGAATTCAAATTGCATTCTAAAAAATGCTTCTCAGTCTTTCCTCACGGAAACTGCAGGGTTACTCTTGAGATGCTAACTTCAGAAAGGCTAACTTCTACTTAGAAGTGCAGTGCGCATGATCATTTGCAGTGCATTTATCTGACGTTTCTGGTAGACCAAGTGTGGCCGTCACGTTGGGCAGTGGACAGCTGAGCAGACACAGCAGGTGGGGGCCTAAGGGAGGAGCAGATTCGTGACCTGTCACCTCTTCACCCCAAACCGTGCAGGTTCTGGGGATGCCCTCCTCCGCAGACCGTGCAGGCCAGAGCTGTGGACTCATGGTGTGCCCTGGAGTGCACAGAGGGGAGGTAAAGGCTCCCGACCTGAGGCTTCCTCTGGGAAACTGCTGCGAGCTGATCACAGGTTCACCCCAGCAGTCCGATGCCGAGCACCTCGAGTTTCTTTTTTTTTTTAAATTAATTTTATTGGTACATTTTCAGTATACAATATAATGACATTCATCATTGGGAATTTGCACCTTTACATAATCTCTTTTGGTTCTTATTTTTTCCCCATTCCCCTGCCCTTCACCCCGTCCATCCCTTCCTATTTACAAAGACTTTCTTTCCATTTTTTCATTTTCTCATATTAGTTCCATTCCCTTCTTCCCTTTCCCCTACCCCTCCCACTTCCCCCTCCCCTTTAGATCTTTTCTTCCTGTTTTACAGTATCTATCATACCTTTTAGTCCTTATTTACACTTTCAGTTTCTCACACTAGAGAAACTGTTCGGCATTTACACATGTGTGTCCTATTTATTTGACTTAAGAGTATTGCCTCAATGTACATCCATTTAGCAATAAATGTCTCTAATTTCTCATTTTTTATGGCTGAGTAGTATTCCATTTTATTAAGAAAACCCACATTTTCTTTATTCAGTCTGCAGTTGATGGACATTTGGGCTGTTTCCAAGTTTTAGCTATTACAAACTGTGCTGCTATGAACATGGGTCCCTCTTCTACTCCTACTCTACTTCCTTCTACTCCTCCTTCCCTTTTCTCCCTACATGGTTTTTCTCTGAATTGGGAATAAGTCATTTCCCATATCCCTAAATACTTTAGTGTGTATAGGTTAAGTACAAAAAGATTTTCTTGTGTAACTGCATTATAGTTCTCCAAGTCAGAGAATTGACAGTGGTTTAACAACTACCAGTTATACAAATTAATGTCATTTATAGCACAAGGGAATATAGGGATTAATAACTAAATAATACACAAGAGTATAATTCAGGTCTGGTTTCCAGCTCAGGATCATGAATAGCCTTTCGTTGCTATGTCTCTTTAGTCTTTTTTAATTTGGAATAATTTTTAAAAACATTTCTTTTAGTTATTTTTCACTTTTCAAGAGTGAATTACACTGAGAATGTCACTGAATTTGGATTTGTGTGATGTTTCTTTGATAGGATAAATAGTTTTAGGGGTAAACAGTAGCTGTAAATTATTTTCTCATCCTTATTATCCAGGAAAAATTTAAAATCTTAAAAAACAACTAGTTGGCATGCATTATTTGAATTAGGAAAAAGCACAGTAAAGCCAGATGTGACGTCTTATCTATGCTACGTAAGCCTGGTTAATCTTAAAATATCAGCACCAGTGGTGTGCGTAAACATCCATCTGAGGAGAGACAGGTCAAAATGTAGGGCCTATGGAAATATGATCAGAGCATTATTTTTGCCAAATAAAAAGTTTGTCAGTTTTAAAAATCTTCCTCTTAAACTATGAAAAGTTGTTTTAATATGTCTGCAGTGCCTGCATATCGTTCAATCGCTAGGTGTTGAATGAGTGTGTTCTTTTAACTCGGTAAAATTCCTGTGACGGGTGAGGATGCTGTGATCCCAGCCCTGCACGTGTGCTTTGTCATTGTCATCGGGCACTCGGCCTTGGTCCTCCCAAGGCCCTGCCTGGCCCTGCTCACTGTCCACCCTCTGCTGTCCACTCCCCCATGCATCCACGTGTTTCATGTGCACGCATGTGTCTTCCCATGATCATTAAAGTAATGGTGCACTGTGGGATTTTTATATTACAAAAGTCATACAATTTGTATGACTGTAGAAAATGCAACCAAACAGGAGAAAATTAAACTCACCTGCTGTTCTGTGACTCCAGTGTTGTCATTTTGGTGTATTTTTTCCATCATTTTCTTTTTTACCTATGTAGTTAATATATATGATGTCCAGATACTCATCCTGTAGCTAATAAATGTCCCAGACACAACTAATGAGTGTCATAAATCCTTTGCTTGTGAAGCTTCTACTGGCATAGGAAGACAGACATTAAATAATTTATAAAAATAGACTGTTGAGGCTTATTGTGGGTGACATACTGAAATTATGAAAATTCACAGGGTAAAACCTAATTTCATAGATGTAATTATTCTTCTATTCTCATTAAGTATTTTTTGAAGACACTTCATTAGCTGATTGGTATTCCACTGTATAGGTATATCTTAATTTACTGTGTGTCACGTATGTGTTATTTTCAATTTTTATCTGTTTAATTAAACCAGCATCCTCACAGATAAATCTTTGTACATGATCACAGTTTTTTAGGCAATAATCCTACTAACAGCAGCATTTTTAGATTAGGCAATATGCAAACTGTAGAGACTTTTTTAGCCAGCTGTGGCGGCATATGTCTGTAATTCAGCACACTAAGGCTGAGGCATGAGGACCACAAATTAGTGCCAGCCTCAGCTACCTAGCAAGAGCTTGAAAAAAAATTGTACTTTCTTATATATTTGCCAGCAGCGTAAAAATGTGCTCATTCACCATACCTACATTGTTATTTTTGTCATTAAAGAAAAACTTCAAAAAGTTGTTAATTTTTGTTGATTAATTTGCTCTCTTTCATTGCAAGTAAGATTTGAACCTTGTACACAGAGGCACTTCCTGGCCCACCTGTCTTTAATGAGTGGCTTTGTTCATGTTCCTTCCGTTCAGTATGGGAGAAGTTCATCCTTTCATTATTAATTCAGTGGAGTAGCATAGATGTCAGAATAGAAACAGGTGAATTGTAATGGACTGATATTTGCTGAGTCGTTTATATCTTTGTAGAGCCCCGAATCAAATCCTGCTTTCATTTTCATCATTTTATGGTCTCGTGTGTGTACAGACTATGTTTCTGTTGCCTCTCCACAGTATTTTATATATTCTTATCAAAATCTTTACATCCGGAGGTTCATAGTACTTTTTGTGTGCTTACTCTCCTGCTCTTTAGCACGATCAGCTATCATTTCCCATTCTGAGCCTCAGGGTGACTCCAGATTCAGAGCCATTGGTGGGCAGTGCACCTTATGGCTACGGGGACCCCGCTGGGCCATCAGGGAGGCCATTGCACTACCTTTCCGTCTCACTACAGATAGACACGTGCATCTGTTCTGCTTTTCTGAGGGTAATGGGGAAGTAAAATAGCCTTTATAATGTCCACTTCCACTTTCTAAGATGGTTAGCAAGATGCCCTTTGTTTTCTGGGTATAAAAGACAAAATGCCAGTAGGGAATTGGGTAAAGAAAGAACTGATGGGTTGGATTGATGGGAAAAAACCACTGAAGCTGTAATACATGGATGTGGCGCATGTGCTTGCGTTATAGGACCAAGCATACAACTTGCGCAGGTTGGGGACAACACATTTATGGATTTTTGCAGAAAAACACTCAAGAAACCATTGATAAGGTACAGCATCCAAAGCGAGTAATAAAGTGATAGAAAATGAGCTTCATACTTTATGGCAGAATGTAGAGATTGCCCTACTAGGGTGATGTGAAAGTTCTCAGATTAATGCAACATTTGAAATGGTTTTCGAAGACCCAAGTTTTAACATTCTGCAGAGAATTAAGTTCTAAGTGTTAATTTCAGTCATAAGTCAAGAACCAGATGGAGTAATCATGAAATAGCAAATGCAGTGTCCACTGTCGCACTTCAGTGTTGTTAATGCTAATCATGCTCTTGCCTTGACAGGATCGAGGAAAATGACCCCTGTACCTTTCAGTCTTAATGATAAATGACAGAATCCCACACAAAGTGCGTCATCCTTAAGAGGACGCCAGCCAGGAAGTGATTCCTCCTTGATTAGAATTTGTCTTCATATATTGAGTCAGCTCCTGGGCTTCATTTTTCAAGTAGGAAAAAATGAGAACTTAAGTCTCTGTAAAATGTTATGGAAATGTCAAAATCACTAAACACGAAAAAGACAACTGCAGAACCGAATCAGGGAGGGACAGTTAAGAGCCCCCTGGGTCTGAGGCAGGTAAACACGAGGAACACCCCAGACATGGAGTCTTGTCAACGTACCTTTTTCCATATAAAAATACTGATCAGCAAAATGAATTTACCTTTCAGATTTCGAGTAGAGTGGGACAGTAGTTCATTTTGATTATATCGATGCTATTTAGTATTTCAGTTAGCAAAATTTACCTATAAGTTTTCATTCATTGATTCATTTATTTTTTGTGGTGCTGGGCTAAAACCCACAGCCTCACTCATGCTAGGCAAGTGCTCTACTACTGAGCTCCATCCCCAGGCCCAGGGTGGTACATATTTATAACAGATTTTGCACTGAGGTAATGCCATTAGTTCACACAGAGTCATGATTTAGTACTCTTTAATTGTTTTGAACCATATGGATAAAAATAAAAAAGGTTAATTGAACATTGGTGAGTAGAGAACAAAACATGCATCTAATGGTACTTCTGTATGATAATGAAATGAGCATTTGATCCTTATTTATCTCCAATACATGAGCTCCATTTGAATTATACTTGTTCTCTGAGAATATTTTAAATACAAGAAAGTATAATGTGCAAGTTTAGGCATTCTTTGGACTTTAATGTTAAAATGTATTTTACTTTACGTAAACCTAGCTATTGCCCTGTAGCTTCTCAACTTGTTCTTATTTTGTATTCACTAGTGATATCCTTTTCTAAATATGAACAGTTTTATTTTATTGAAGTGTGTCTTATCCTTGACTATCGGGGTCCTTCGAGAAGGAAGGACCTTCCTACTAGGAACTTCCTACCTACTGTGGGCTCAGGCTATGACCCTGCCTGGAACCGACCCCTGCCCTCAAAAGATGCTTGTAAAATGTTAACACTGAATATTAGTAAATTAGAAATGTCACTTCACAAATCCAACTTATGGATCTGAAGATTTAAAAATAGTATATTGTTGTTTTATGATGATTTAAAACAATTATATAATTTTTGGAAGTGCATAGACATGTATATGATTGTAGACTTCCAAAAATTCTTTAAGCAGAGACATCTGAGATTACATATGAAATCCCCAAGTTCCTTTAAAAATTATTATTATTTTGTTGAGTTTGACTCTTCTAGAATCTCAAAAATCTGGTGGGATGTACAGAAAACAAGTAGTCAACCTATTTTACATCGGCTACAATAGCCAACTTTTATGTGTAAGTGAAAATTGTGTTATAGCAGTGTCTTTGAAACACACATTCTATTCCATTCTGACTGTGTACCCCCTGTCAGTGGACAGGACCCTGGGAGTCCCCTGAAGGAGAGGAGAGATAGGGACTTAGCCCAACTTTCCAAGTAGGGTCACACAAAGGACTTTCAGGGTGCATCAGTAAGAGGCATGGACAGATTTTACTCAGCAAAGACAGGTGTACACGCTGAGAAAACAAAGTGCGGGCACTTGGGAGAGAAGCGCTGTAGTCTGTCTTTGGGGATGCATATATGATCTGGGAGGTATTCTTTGAGTTCGGTAACCTGAGATACTTTGTCTAAAAACATTTTTGATCCCTTTGAATCTATTTCTTCATCTTAATTAGATGATGGTTGCTCCCCTTTATCTTATCAACTGTCTTTTTTTCTTTTTCTCTTATCAACTGTCTCTAAGGGATTTGAGTATGATGGGCCTGGAAGAAAAAAACCCAAAGGAACATGTGCAGGGAGCAAAGAGAATGAGTACAAATACTGTGTGGGTAACCTTGGGTAACTTTGTGTCCTGAAGTTGAAGTTTTCTTCCAAGTACAATTTTAAAATCACGATGTCCTGAGTCTCCCTTCTGCCTATCTTTTCCATCTTCCATCTGAGTAGATCCTGGTGGAGAAATAGTTCAAAATTGCCACAAGAGCAGAACAGGTCACAGGACTGGATGAGGCATTGGGTTCCGATCCTCCGCGTGTCCATTATGCAGCTGGAAAGCAGAGGCCAAGCAGGGGGCTGTCTCCTGTGGAGGTGGCCGTCTGGACGGGAGGGGGCTGCAGAGGAGGCTGCCTCCTCTTCTGGGGCAGGGCACTGCTTAGGGACCAGATGTGTCCCTGGCTGCATTTCGCTGGGGTACACGTTAAGCTTTCCTTTCTTCCTCTCTTTTTTCAGGCGAGTAAACAAGAATTTGCGTATTCCACATGTGTTGTATTTTGAAGCAGGCTCCTTTTGTACTTGGTGACTATAATCATGAAGTTAAATTTTGATATATAACTAATACAACAACAGTGCTTCAATGGTATTCATTGTATTATGTAGATACAATATTCTAGAAGATGTTTCCCGGATGTGGTTTCTCTCTCCTTTGTCTCAAGGATGTTGGAGGTTAAAACTCTTCAGTGTCTCCAAACCTGAATTGCTTTTGCTATTGACTTCTTACCATTGGGATTTGTTATTGAGATTTAAAAACATACACCAGTAGGGAGCATTAAAGCATTAATAACACTGAGACTTTCTAATGACAACCAGTGGGAAAGCAAATCATGCTTATTTATTTACATTCTCATTACTGTTTCTCTTTTGTGGTTTAGAATATATAAACAGACCCACAACCAAATAATCTCACATTCTAGGAATCTCCAATATCATGAGTCCTTCTGCTGCGTTTCCCCCCGTACTTCTAAGAATTGGGTGTAGGTTTGTTTCATGTCTCATGGAAATATGAGCAGCTGGTTCTAGAAATCATCTGGAGGTGCAGAGCACTATTGCATGGATCTCTTTGCTGAGCGGGGTGGAGATCTGTCTGTTAGGATCCAAGAGCTGCTCATTAGCAGGTCTTTAAAGCCATTAGCTGGGGGAGAGACATTGGAATGAAATGTGCTGTGCAATTTTGTTCCTTGTTAGAAAGCCGAAGAGGACGACGTTGTTCTCACGCCCGATGGCACCAGGGAGTTTCTGACGTTTGAAGTTCCGCTCAATGACTCAGGGTCGGCCGGTCTGGGTGTCAGTGTCAAAGGTAACCGGTCCAAAGAGAACCACGCGGATCTGGGGATCTTTGTCAAGTCCATTATTAACGGAGGAGCAGCATCTAAAGTAAGCACACGTCAGCTTTATAAGCCTACGCCCACTGACTGAAATGTTTAAATCCCATCTTATCACTGTTTTTAAAGCACACTCAGATGTTTTCTGGCTTCTTCACAATGCCCCAGCCCTGAGCAACATGCAGGGGAAATCTTAGGGATGCTCATTCAGGAAAGGAGTCCTTAGCCAAGCTAGGCACCGGAAGATGATCCATGCGGAGACTTAGCATAGGTCCTGCGTGTAGTACAGGTTAATGTTTCCCCTCCTTCCCGCCTGTCTGTCACTAGTTCCGTTTCTCAGCCTGGAGAAGCTTCCTGGCTGACTGTTAAGGGGCCACTTGGCTGTAGTTGTCTAATTGTCTTCAGCTTTCTCCGGTCTTGGATTGTAAATAACCTCTGTGGATTTTTCTGGAAGCAAGAAAGTAATCACTTTGTGTCCTTTGAATTAGTATGCTGTTTGGTAAACAGATTATGGTAATGACTTGATTTACAAATGTATAAATGATTAAAATAGACACAGGCCACAATGGCTGCTTAGATTTTATTATGTTAGTGTTCAATTGGGCATAATCCATTCGGATTAATGCTCCCCAACCCCCTTTTGTCCTGTCTTTGTTTTAATTTTTTTAACTAAAAGGAAGGGAATTTCTTTTATAGAAGACTATTTAACAGCACTTCTTTTACCTGTTTTCTTCCCAGGATGGGAGGCTTCGGGTGAACGATCAGCTGATAGCAGTAAATGGAGAATCCCTGTTGGGCAAGACAAACCAAGATGCCATGGAAACCCTGAGAAGATCTATGTCCACCGAAGGAAACAAGCGTGGGATGATTCAGCTCATTGTGGCGAGGCGAATAAGCAAGTGCCACGAGGTAAAAGATCCAAAATCCCTGAGCCACTGCGCCTGGAAATCCAGTCTCATTTCTGCCCTAACCTTGGGGCAAAAGGTCAGTGCCTGGACATCACCGGGCAGCCCCGTGTTGTCTTGGCTTCCTGAGGGCCACTGGCTTTCAGTTTGCTGTCTGTGTGACCAGGGTGTTTCTAAGTCTGTTCTAATATTCCTGGTGCCAGCTCAGCAGGTAGCACTGGGTGTGACAGTGCAGCAGCTGAGCTCTCTTGCACCCAAGCCTGCCCTCCTCCTCAGCTGTCTCCTGTCAGCACTGGGCCCGGGATGCAGCCATCCTGGGGAGGAGGAACTGCTTCGCACTTGTTCATGTGAAGTGGGAGCAGCCTGGGTTCTCCCAGGACTTTCTCCTGTCAGTGCGGAGCCGCTTCTCCTCCTGGGCTGTCTCCTCCCTAGGGACCGCCGTTTCCGAGCTTGGTGTTGTGTGGTCCTGAGATTGGTTCTAAATGGCACTATAGCTGGTGGAGCCCTGGCCTAGTGCACGGGGCCCTGGCTTTGATCCCCTGCCCTGAAACTAAGTTTGGTGCAGTGTGGGATTGATTATGAGCCAGCAGAAGACCCTGGTGCCCCTCGGGAAGGGTGAGATCATCAACTTTTCCGAATAGGTGAAAACAGCATTTGAAAGTGAAAAGTAAATGATACATAGCTTTGGTAATGAGCATTGGAATCCTGAAAACCTACATTCTGAGGATTTATTATAGATATGTATCATCTATAAGAATAAGTCAGGCTGCAGAGAAGAGCTTGCTGAATAGCGCAGTTTTGTTGTTTTTGTTGATGCTCAGACCTCCACATTTTAAAATCAAAGAAGATAAAATTACTAGCAGATTATACATACATTGTTGTATTGTTAATTTTAAATCTCATTTAATATGTAAAGTCCTGTGATGGCCATTCAGCCTGTAACACAATCACACTGTGCAAAGCAAATGCATGCTTGGACTCAGTGGGGAGTCGATTAGAGGGGACTGATTTTGAAAGGACCATTGATTTATGTTTACATTGCTATACTTGCCAAAGATAGAATGAGCTAACAACAAACGAATTTCTACAACAAATAACAATATATGCTTTTTTCCCCCCCGCCTCCCTACTGGGGATTGAGCTACATCCCTAGCCCTTTCTTTTTTTAAATTTTGAGGCAGGGTCTTGCTAATTTGTTAGGTTGCCCAGGCAAGGCTTGAACTTGGCAACCCTCCTGCCTCATCCTCCTAGAGTGCTATGTGACAGGTGTGAGGCAACATGGTCTGCTAGAGAGCAGTGTAAACTTACTCACCACTGCAGAAAGGAAAAGTACAGGACAGACATCCATTCACGTAAGATTGATATAGAAGCTCACTGGACTGAGAACTTACTCTTTCTCTGTGTGTGTGTGTGCGTGTGTTTGTGTGTGGTGCGCTGCTGCTGCTGCTAGGGATTGAACGCAGGGAGTCACACATCCTCAGCAAGTGCTTTACCACTGAGCTACGTCCCCACCTTTAACTGATGTCCTCACATAGCACTGTTTTTGGTTCTCAAATCATTAACTGATCTTTTAACAAGTCCTGTGAAGTTCTGGATGAAGACTGCTCAGCAGTAAGTTTCCAAGACACATTTTTTTCCATATTAGATCGTTTTTACGTGGAGAACTGAATTCTTTCCCATTCTGGAAGATGCTATCCACTTGACAGATGTTTGCTGAGCATCTACTATACTTGAGAACATGTGTTCAGTCCCAGAAGTGCAGCATGGCAGAAAACAGATGCAGCTGCTTCCTGTGCTGGACTTACAGTCTATGGGGCAAAAGATCATCTCCTTAGTCACTTTAAAAATGAGCTAAAATTGATAATGCCTTCTCCAAGTTTGCCCTCACAGAAAGCACAGAGTCGTAGGGGCCCCAAAGTGTCAGAAGTGCCCTGGAGATCCATGCTGTGCTCCCCTCTGCTTCAGATTATTCCTTCCTGTTCCCCAAACAGCAGCAAAGCAAACCTGCAGCAGCCTGAAATGTTTCGATGAAAGCACTGATTTTATTCCCTGTTGCCCTGTAAAAGACATGAAATTGGAATCCCACTGAAATATCTGTGTTGCATTTACTTCTACAGAAGAATTCATGTGAATGAAAGTGATTTAAGGGAACAGCTGCAGTAGACAGTAATATACTTTAATATTCAATATTCCTCATGGTACCATTTTCGTGCATTGCTGGTTATTACTATTTCTTAGGACAGAGTAAGCTTATAAAGCAATTATATTAAAAAATCTTATCGTGAGTGCTATGCTTTCTTTGTAATACTTGTGAGAAGCCTTTTGTACTGACAGGGTTTAACTAAAGAATTATGTGAAGACAGAAGAGCTCAGTTCAGCCCCCCATAAGGCGTGAGGCAGGATTTTGCTGCTGTTGTACTTATATTACTTAAGGAAAACCCTGTCCCTGAGGCCCCGGAAGGGTGTGTGTACATCCTGGCACAGTCATTATTGACACAGGCTCAGGATGCCTTCCTGTTGTTAATGCACCTCAAGTCCGAACAGGGTACCCAAGTCCTCTCCTCTTGGGACTCCCCTTGGCCCCGAAGGCTGTCTGTGGCCATGTCATAGAGCTGTGTTTCACCACCTCATCTGCATGCTTAATTTCATGTGAGAGAAGATGAGGATTTGCAGGAGAAAACTTCTGTACTTTGTCACGTTGTTCCTTCCTTTCAACGTGGCAGCGCTGCCTGCTATCTCGGTGTTTTCTTTAACTGCTGCCCGAGGGGTGCCATCTTCCAGCCCTGACGGGCATTAACATTGGATTCTCTGCAGCACAGGGCAGGCGCTGGCTGGAAGCTGTTTCTCAGCCTGACCTTTCAGGAACCCTTCAGCATCACCTCATCCTCAGAATGCATCCATCCCTGCGCCCCTTCTACTTTGGGGTTACTGGGTGCTGGCTCCTCTCTCCTCCCAGGGCTCCTTTTCCTGGCTGTCCTGTCATGATTTCCAGGGCTCCTTGTGCTGTTTCCTCCTCTGCACGTGTCCCTAGCTCCTCTCCATGCCTGGTCACCTGTCACCACCTCCACGGCCAGTCCTCCCCGTGCCCAGGTTCTGCACCCAGGAGTTCAGCCAACTGCAGACTGAAAACGTTAGAGAAAGGAAGTTGCGTCTGTGTACGACATGTGCAGATTTACTTGTGATTCCTCCTCAGTACTGTAAACACTGCTGTACAACAACTGGTACCCTGGGTTTACACTGTGTTAGGGTTATAAACGACGTGGAGAGATTGGGGGACACAGAGGGTGTGCACGGGGTCTGTGCGCTGCTGTGCCACTGCGTAGAAGGCTTCGGCACCCTGGGTCTTGCTACCTACAGGGAGTCCTGGATGGGCCCCTGGGAGAGTACCAAGGGGCAGTGTGTGCCAGTGCAGCCCCTAACCCTGTTTCCAACTCATAATGCTCCTCTGCCACCAGATTCCTCCATCGGACACCCCAAGGAAATGCTCACGGTGTCTTCAGGCACCTGTTCACAAGGTCTCCTATCTCTTCGGGCTGAGCAGGTGGAGATCTGGTGCCGACTCTGGACCTCTCCACTGCCCAGGCTGTGTGTGTGGCTCCTGCCTCTGGAATCTCCTCGTATTCCACTGTTGGGCCTCAGACCCCTCCTCCCAGGTGCACACGCACAGCAGTTAGGCCTCCCTACCCTGTAATAAGGGACATTTATCTGCTTCTCCAGAGCTTTCTCTGGCCCCAGGGTAGGTACCCACCACAGGGCCCCCAGGATAAGCCTGACACGGAATCCCAGCCTGTCCCACTGCTCAGCCCTGCCATTTCTGAGAGGAGGATGCTCTCCCCTAGATCTCCTGCTAGCTGTCACACTCCGTTCCTAGTAGACTCGCACAGCCTTCTGGTTTCCGGTCTCTGTGTCCAGGATCCCCACGCCTCCACGCACTCTCCTCCACCCAGCAGCACTCTAGTGGTTTACTCTTTCCTGATGTTGCTGAATTGTTAGCACTGAGCTGACCAGCGCCTCATCTGCCTACCATGTTCCCATCCGTCTGTTGCTGAAACAGGCCCGAACAGTGGCGTTTTTCAAAGAAAAGAGAACTCGGGTATTATTAGAGCATGGAGTTCTAGAATAACCATCAGGGAGGGTACCAAGAAGAATTTGGGGTCAGTGATTTTGGATTTCCTTTGCCTTCCTTCTTAGATTTAATGCTCTTACTTGACTACATCGAAAAACATTTTGTAAGCATTCATCGTTTCTGTTTGAACGAACAGAAATGGCCTGTCCTTATTTTGTATTTTGCATGATGTAACTTTCTGAGAGACACATTTGTTTTGAGTCCTGACATTCTTTCCCATGGTTTCAGCTTTGGGTTGCACAAAGCACAGAGAGAAGTGGGTATCACTCTCCACAAAGGACAGATCTGTAGCAGACAGAGGGTGGAGTCGCTCGGAGTGCTGCTTGGCATCGCTTCTTTAGTATTTATGGAAAATAACCCGTGTCTGAGAATTATGCTGATTTTAAATATTTTAAGGAAATTATTATTTGTAGAAATGACTATAATTTATCATAGCTCCCAGTTATTTCATTATGTCTATCAGAAGTGATTTCATAGGAAGCCTTGTCTCAGTTCCCCAGGTTGAGGGATTTAGTCATCAAGGATTCCTTTAAGATGAATTCTTTCTCCGGATTTAATCCTCTTAGAATCAGAAAGCTATTCTAGAATAGGAAGGGGCCTAAGGTGGTATCATTTATGATTCTTTTCATTGTATGTGAGGAGAATAAATTCAGAGAGGTCAAATGATTTGCTTAACTGGTACAAAGCTAAGGCAGTGGCAGAGGAATTTCGAAGCACAGTGCGCATCCCTCTCACACAATCTGTGGATCTAATTGACTGTGACTGGGTCATTCAGGCAGTTTGTATCCCAGTGGTGTTGGACAGTACCATGCAGAATTAAAGTCTGAGCTTTAGAATTAGACAGAGTCTGTTAAAGCTGGGTTCTGCCATGCCCGGGCACAATGGCTTGGGAGCATATTTCATCTCTCTGATTCTTGCTCTTGCCAAATAGAGACATGAAGGAAATTAGCTATGGTCCTACATGGAAACAGAGCCTGGAACTGTACCTAACTCTCTCTGTACTCTCCCTTAAGCTAAAATGTCTTCTTATTTGTTGCTATAATCATATTTACCTGTCCTTTGACTTCTGACATTAGCTGCAGTACGTAATTGTTATCCACGTTAAATGTCATTTAATTTCAGCATTGTGCTATGCCCGCAATTTTAAAGACTTACTTCCACCTGACCCAATACGTCATTTAAAGGAAAGTATGAGTCATTCACTTTTCTAAGGAATGCATTTATTAAGCTAATTATTCAGCCAGTCAGCACTTGCTCTGTTGACACATTGGAGATAAAACAGAAAAGAGTATGTTCATAAAGTCGGAAATATTGAATAGTAAGATCTTGCCAATTGCTGGCCAGAATGCGGTTTTTAGTTTGCTAATGAGATAAGTGTACGAACACCTGTGCCAGCTTTCCCATGGCTATAGAGCCAGGTGCTCAGTTATACCTACTTCATGGGAAAGACGTCAGCTGACCCAGTACTGTAATGTGTACTTTTCTCTTTTTTTTGGTACCGGGGATTGAACTCGGGTCCTTCCGCTTGCAAGCCAGGTGGCAGAACCACTGGGCTAAATCCCCGGCCCCAGTAATGCATACTTTTAACAAAATGAGATTTTGCTAAACCCCACAGAAATTGCATTAGTTTCTTTAAAGGAAACCAAAATTTTAACGTAATGAAAAGCATTTTCATTGGGCAACACTCAGTTTTTTACTATTGAAAAGCATTTGTTATTTTCTAGTTAAAAAACAAGATATAATTTGAATATCCTTCTCAAAAAACATGCCATATTTGCATTATTTTGATTATTCCCAATCCCAATTTTCATACCTTTTAAATAAAGCTATAATAGTGTTAGTGGGGTTCTGGAGTGCTGTGGACTCTTTCTAGAGATTCTTTCCGGGTTCTTGGTGTCCTGAGCAAAGTATTGGACAAGAAATGTCCAAGATGTAGTAAGGTTTTGCATTTATTGCAGGTAAGAAAAGAAGAACACTCTTCAGAGAGAGAGTGGACCACTGAGAAGGACAGAGCACAGCAGCCGCTTGGTTAATGGCCGCCATCTTCTGTACCCCCACTCCTCAGGCTGATGTCAGATGTAGGCCGACCTATCAAAAACCTGCTTGATCACCAGGAGAATTAAAGATAGCATTTTCTGATTGGTCCCAGGGGTGGGGTTTGGGCGCCTGTGTCCTGGATCTCTGTGATTGACTGGACGCGCCCACTTGCTTAGCCATCTGGCCACACCCAATGAATGATTCATAAGAATATTATTGACTTACCTTATGATTTCCTTGGGATGGCGACCACAAAGGGAACTACATTTCTGATCAAAGAGTCAAAAAATGAGAAGTTTTTGGAGCTGTGATAAACACTTTCAAATTACTTAAGCAAAACACTGTATCACACTTATGTCAGTATTGATTTTCTTGCTTCAACCTAGACCTAATTTTGACCTTTTTTTGTTTTGAGATTGGGTCTCGATATATTACTTAGACTGGCTTTGAGCTCACTATGTAGCCCAGGTTGGCCTTGAACTCACAGTGATCCTCCTGCCTCAGCTTCCTCCAGAGAGCTGAAATTACAAGCATGCACCACCATGTCCAGTTTAGACCTGATTTTGTTTTTTAATAGGTAGAAAAGCTGTCCTAGGATAAAGTTGAGGGGCTAAACAACAACTGCTACCGGAGTCTGAATTGTGTTAGATTGCAGAAGTTTTGCACTTTCAGCCACAAAGAGACAAGGACATGAAAAGTGCAGTTCTATTTGGTTTTCTCTTCTAATTAAGCTTAATTTTAATACAGGGGCATTGGTCTGCCTCCTCTTGCTGCTAGAATGCCACCTGGAAGATTTCACTCCCTGAAATACATTTTCTTGCAGCTAAAAGAAATTATCAAAAGATTTAAAACAAAACCGTGTACCCCAATCAGTTTTTTTTTTTTTTTTACACTGCAGAAATTAAAAGGCATTGTGCGTTCTGTTAAATATTTATGTAGGAGACTATGGATGCCTTCATTTAAATCTTTCTTTTCAGATGCAAATTAGACACAGGTTGGGGTAGGGGAGGTATAGAAACCTTTCCTTGGAAATGTTCAAGTGCAGGGCTCCTCCTGAACAGACGTCTTACTGTCTTTCTCTTCAAAGCCTGCATGTGCAATTTTTTTTTTTGCACTTTATTAAATTCTTTTATTGGTACCTTGTAGGTATACAACACAATTACATTTCTCATTGGGAACTGTACCTTTACATAATGCACCTTGGTTCTTATTTTTTCCCCATTCCTAGCCCTCCCTTCACCCCCTCCACCCTTCCCTATTTACAAAGACTTTATTTCCATTTTTCCATTTCTCATCATTTTTCCTTTCCCTTCTTTCCTTTCCCCTGCCCCTCCCACTACCCCTACCCCTTTGGACCTTTTCTTCCTATTTTGCATTATCGATTATTCATTCTAATCATTGGTACATTTTAGGTATACAATATAATGACATTCATCATTGGAAATTTGCACCTTTACATAGTCTCTCTTGGTTCTTATTTTTCACCCCTGCCCAGCCCTTCCTTCAACCCCTCCATGGAATCTTTATTTGATGTTTTAAAAATAGCCCCTTGGAATACTTAGGGATTGTTTTATGAAGGAAGTTTATAAAGGTCTTGTCATTCAGAAAGTTGCAGAATTTTATAATTGAAGTAAATACATTTTTGGCAAACTTGAGGATATGTTTCACCTCTCATACATGATTGTATAGCAAGCAGAACTTATGTACAGAAATTTAGATAATAAGTGTGAGGGGTTTTTGTTGTTTTTTGGAGACAGGATCTTGCTATATATTTCAGGCTGGTCTTGAACTCACTATGTAGCCCAGGCTCACAGCAACCCATCCTCCTGCCTCACCCTCCCAAGTGCAGGGATTACAGGCCTAGGCTACCATGTCCAGCTAAACAAGTGTCCTTAATGTATGCACTCATTTAAAACTCTCATACTTTTATGTATTTTTAAAGAGGCATAAAGAGATTATTAGGCATTGCTTCTTGGCCTTTTGGCTAAGATCAAGTGAAGAGATTATTAGGCAAATTTTTCCAAGGAAATAGAGTGCAGACCCTCGAGAGAGAGGTGCAGTATAGTCTGGAGCTGGGAATATGTGTGGGCTTTTGTTGGTGAAAATCTGTGGAATTTGTAAATCTATAGGAAATTTGGGCTTGGTTTGTAGGAGAAATGTGATGGCCCACCCACAGGTAGGAAGATAGCAGCTCCTTCCACAGGGGAAGATGTAACCATGTTCAGAGGTCCCCTTGCACAGGTGGCTCTGCTCATGTGAACTGGGACTTTGTAATTAACAGGTCACGCCCACTTTCCAGCCAGTTTCCCATGCCCTAATCCTCTGCCTCAAAAGGTGGCCCATTTTGCAGGAGAAAAGCACAGCTCAGTCTGCTTTTTTTGTTTATTTTTGTTTGTTCGAGACAGGTCTCACTTTGTAGCCCAAGATGGCCCAGGTGATCCTCCTGTCTCAGCTTCTGCAGTGCTGGGATCACAGGCATGTGCCACCATGCCCAGCATATTTTTTTTAAAGATGGATGATGTAGGATGTTTTGCCTACGAATAGTCTTTGAAACCTTTGAATCTGTTACTTTCTCTTGTCAATAAGATAAGGTGTTTATGATATGTAAGGGATTTAGGCTGTGACAGGCCTGAAAGAAAAATAAAATCTCATAATTTTAAAAACAGACTTCTCCTTAATGGTATAAGATGAATTTCATTTGTGTGATTTATTTTTTTTGCTTTTACTTCCCCAGTGTTTTGGAGTTTAGGCATTGTATTCTTTCACAAAATGTTTTTTTATTCATTTACACCCTAGACGTTAACTATTTAATTTACTTTCCAGTAAAGCTGTCCATTGTTATTGGCAATTTAAACAAAAATAAAAATCTAATAAAACAAATCCTCATTTCACAATTTAAACCTTATTGAGTCTAATTCACTGGCTCTGCAAGTTTATTATTCTCCTGTAGCTTGACGCGCTTCCAGTTGTAATTGTGTTGACCCGGCAATGCATTAAATCTCCCCAGTACTTATCAAACTGGGAGAGATAAGTCTACAACTCGCAACTTCATTAAATATCTCATTTATATTAAACACATGATAGCTTCAAACAAATAATTTATTCCAGCGAAGGAGCCTCAGCAGTTGTGGAAATGTGCATGCTGGTTTGGGCCCAGCTGGGCAGGCTCTGCCTGCCCCAGGCTCCCGAGCACCCCCTCTGGCCAGCCCGAGTCCCTGGGCCCAGCCTTGGAGTCTAACTGTGGGCCATGGTTAAGTCTACTCTGTTTCCCCTGGCCACAGAATTGCTTCAGGGCCTTCCTAACATAGATGTCTTCTTCCTGTTATTTCATTACGGCATGTGTGGGTTTTTTGAGACAAGGTCTTATTGTTTAGTCTGGGGGAGCCTTGAATTCACTATGTAGCCCAGGATGGCCTCAGACTTGCAGTGATCCTCCTGTATCAACCTCCCGGGTGCTAGGATTACAGGCGTGTTCCCTGACACGCCTGGCTTTTCTTTTAATTCTGTAAAGAATGTATTCTAAGGAATGCCACATACCATTTTAATTCGTGGTCATAGAAAATGATTTTTTGTTTTTTGGCTCATTAGTAGATTGCATGTTTTTCACACATAAATTTGTCTGCTTCCCTAATGATATTTGGTTGGTCCTAGCTTCCATATTACTGTGCACATTCTTAAAATGCTTGTCGCCGCTACTCACTGCTCAGACTGAAAGGTGACAGGAAGTTGATACCATGATTGCTCTGAATTTTTACCCAAAGAAATTCAGATCCAGTGTAATGTTACAGATACCCCAGTTGACAAGTAGAGGTGGTCCTAATTCCACCACACACATGCAAACCTGTGCTAATTGTTGGATGTATTAAGCGTTCTGTAGGCATAAAAACTGCAGCGAAAGTCCAGCTTCTGTTCTTGCAAAGCATGCCTTTTACAAAGCAGCGACCAGGAAAGAATTCTAAATTAAACTATAACTTAAATCGACTTCAACAGATACTAACAGTCAAACTGAAAAAATAAGCAACAAGGTGAGATTAAAAAAGGAGCTTTTAATATACATATTTTTCCTCCGATGGTTGAAATCTGACAGAACTTCATGGGAGGCACAGGATAAAGTGGCACAGAAAGTTGGTCATTAGGCACAGCTGTCATCACAAATTACTTTGGTACAGGGTGAAAAGTTCTAGTTCATTTGGTACCCAGTTGGATGCAGGCCTCGGGCAAGTTGTTACAATTCCCCCCCACTGAGAATGGGCCTCCAGTACTGATTCTTCCCCTGCTCCCCTTCTCTCTAGCTGAGGTCACCTGGGAGCCCCACTGGACCCGAGCTGCCTATTGACACCGTGTTGGATGACAGAGAACGGAGAATTTCCCATTCTCTCTACAGCGGGCTCGAGGGGCTTGACGAATCACCCAGCAGGAACGTGGCACTCAGCAGGATAATGGGTGAGTCAGGTGTCCTGTTTATCTCAGCTCCTGTTTGTGCTCTCACTGGTTCACGGAGAGGTTATTAATGGATTGTTAATGTACAGGAGGCCTGTGTTTGCAAGAGGAGGGAGTACAGGTTCCTTATAACCCCTCAGGAAGCATTCGTGTGGAAGGAGTAAATCGATACCTGGATTTGTTGTTTGAGTTTTAGATCCCATAACACATGGGAAGGACAAAAAAGAAAAGGGCCAGGAAGAAATGTTTTCTAGTGATCAAGATATTCTTAGCTTATTGGAGATGAGTGAAGCAGTGTGTTTGAAAAATCAGAATTGAATAGTTTATGGTGAGAAGGATGCATAGTTACGACACTCCCAGCACTGCTTGGAGGGAGAGGAAGAGTATGTCTTCCCGTATCGACACACATGTCTACACGCGAGGCTCCCATGTACCTGGTTTGCCCTTAGTAGGATCACATGTATCTTAAGCGCACTTCTGATGTTCCCAGCTTTAGCTTTGAACCCTGAAACTAGTCTTCTGGAGCCTTTTTTGGACTCGGCCCCTCACTGTCCACATGGCCCCCGTGGGTAATGAGGTGATGAGCACATGCTGCGCAGTGCAGCTTCCTCCTCACAGTTGCAGTTCCTGAACACCCGCTCCATCACAGGAGGCTCGGGTACAGGATTGCCCCTCTTAGGATTAGCTTGTGAGGTTTCTCAAATCTATGGCATAAGATGCAGTTGTGATTAAAATAACACCTGATGTAAAACATTTGTCTTATCGATGTTTTTTCACAAGGCTCTCATTTAATGTAAAACCCCAAATTTAACTCCATTTTGCATGCTCGTGATACAGATTTAACACAATTCAAGTTTCCATTATGGAGCTTCATTGAAACAATGCTTTGTTTAATTCATCCATGGTATTTATGGAGAGAATACCAATGGCTGGACAGTATGTACAGACTTTTGCACTAGACATGAAGATGAGTAAGAAACAATTTCTGCCTTCAAAGAACTGGACATGATAGAAAAAAATACATCAACATGACTAGGACATTTTTCTTTCTGCTAATCTTTGCTTTCTCAGTGGGAAAAATTGCTTAATTTTCTATTTCTCACCTTGTTACATGTAGAACTTGTACATGCCAACTCTCTGGTTTTACTCTGCAGCAGTTTTCTTTTTACTTGCTTGGCGTAAGAGGGTCAGTGAAGGGCTTCACCTGTTGGCTTGAACACACTGGGGGGAAGGCTTTTTACATAGTTTATTGGCGCTAGTCATTGTTTATTATCACTCTCTTGACTGCTGTTGGATTTTCCATACTTTACTGGCTTTGGTGTAAAACTTTATCTTTGTTGAATTCTTTTCTGTTGATGAAAGTTCAGCCCCTTTAAGAGAGAGGAGTGTGTATGTGTGTGTTGTGTACCTAGATCTGTGTGCATACGAAGTGATACGCTGTAATCTCCCCTTTATTATAGGAACGTAGGACTTGCCATACTGAATCAGACCATTGGTCCACCAGTTCCTGTAAGCTGCATCCTGCCTCCAATCCCCGATGCTTCCGAGGAAGGCGAAAACCTAAAACTAAAAAACAAACCAAAAAAACCTTCCAAGTTTTCACGTAGTGACTTGTTGAAATGCTATATGTATGGGTTGAGGAGTCCTTTGCTTTCTCGGTAGCCTCTCAGCAGATTTTGGTAGCTTTGACTATTGTTAGTCCTCCTTGGCTGGTGTTCTAGCTGCCATTATTTCCTCCCCGCTCTGCTATGTATGGATTGAGCTCCTGCACTCCAGCTGCCTCCCTGTAACAGGGTCCTCTCCCAGCTCTATGGTTTGTGATGTACTGTGCATGGTCTTTTCTTTTGGCCTGGGGACCAGGGTGACAGATTTATTACCATTTGATAGCAGACCAAATGAACATTTTATGACTGGCATACTAAGACAGTTTTATACGTGTGTTACTGGGAACTAGGGATCCTGTGTAGTTTTACCATGAGAAATGTATATGATAAATTTGACCGATCTTGCATTTTGCAAACTTGAGAACTAACTCAAGTCTACTCAGCCCTTATCCTAGAGTCACTGACCCTAAGAATCAACTACTGTTTATGAAATTAGTTAAAGCTCCAAGTTAGAAATTCTGTAAGAGATGTTACTTGGTCACCAAATAGCAAAACGGTACCACACTGAATTTCTATTAGCCTATGCGAGTAGCACCAGTATTTACTGATTTGTACAGTGTCCAGGTACATTAAAATTTCTCAGGCAGATTCTGTTTAATGGTTGTCTTTAAACATTTAGAATCTCTCCTGGGTAGATGGCTATGGATGTGGTGGTGTTCACTATATGATCTGGTTTGGTAGGGTGAGAACTCTGTATTGAAATTCCTGGTGATTACAGGAAGAAGGGATTAATTTTTTATGAAGAGGGCAGATTTTCACATAGATTATTCCCTAGACCAAAGAGAATGTTGAGGCCTTCTGATCCATTTCTTTGGGAACTTAACCCAAGAGAAAGGCTTTGAAAAAATACACCAAAAAAGGCATAGCCTTCTACTTGGAAGGATGTCAGATGTCACACTTTCTCACTTAGCAAATAAAAGAATGAAGTCCCAAGATCCCATGATGATTTTTGCTGTATTTTGGTTTGGGGTATTTCCTCTTTTTAGAAATAGTTCTCTCTGGGGAATGGTGAGGTTGAACAGTAAGTGCGAATGACGTTTGTGACATTCATGAGATTCATTCTTTATTCACATCTATTAAAAGTGTTCATTCTTTAAGCAAAAGCATTTGATAATCTCAAGAATGTGTTCTGGCTGGGCATGGTGGCGCATGCCCATAGTCCCAGCACCCTGGAGGCTGAGGCAGGATGATGACTGAGTTGAGGCCAGCCTGGGCATAGTGAATACAAGGCCGTCCTGAACTACTCTCAGAAGGCCAGGGGGAAAAGAAAAAGAACCTGTTTCCATCCTGCCAATCACTTTGATCTAAAAATTAAAGTTCATCTTTGAGATAACCTTAGAAATCCTGTACTACATTCTACTTCTATTTGTGAGATTTAGAGATGGAAGAAGTGAGATAGCTTGATTGAAACTGTACCTTTTTTTTTTTTTTTCAAACCAAACTGTGGACGTATGGTTTTCTGGGCTGTGCGTCCCACATTACTCATACTTAACCTATCTTTTTGGCTGTGGGTGGCATAGATCAGAACTGTGACCAAGGGCCGGATATTTCCAGACATCATATATTTTGACTACATTTCCTCTCTTTGGAATTTTACAGTAGTCTTGCAGATTCAACAGAACATTTCCAATTGTTAGACTACTTTATCTAACAATGGCTAATTTAACCAACATGGTCAATCCATAAAATACATCACAAGTTGATATTGGGAGCACAGAACCTTAATTTTTTCCCCAACTTTTTATCAGAAAAATTTTTGTTTACAGCAGAAACTGAAACCTGTTGTATCCATTTCAGAATTTATCTCAGTGGTTTCAGTGTTCATACATTTGTAGTGAGTTTAAATAGTGATTATGTTCAGAATATTGTCATTTTGTTAGCAATTGACATAGAAAAATGAGCCGTTGATGTTGTTTCATTGTAAGTCCTAGTACTGGCACAATATTCCTCATTCCTTTTGTTTCCAGTATCATGCATGGTGTTGGATTCTATGTAAATTTACCAATGAATAAATGTTTAGTAAACAATCATTTTGTATCTCATTGTCTTCTTAGTTTACTTCTTAGTTTGTAGATGTTGATTAATTGAGGATTAAAGATATTTTATCCATCAAAAACAGATGAAAGGCTTCTCAAATCACTCTTAGAAGGTTTCGTACTTATGACGTATGTCCCAAGCACTAGCAAACATAATTAAGAGATTATGGTTTTATCTTGGTAAAGCCTGGTAGAATATATAGTTAGATAGTTTTGTTGTTCATAACACAGTTTATCCCTGGAGCCATGGCCCAAAAATATTCCTGGCAAGCATGCTAAGAAGTGGAAAATTGATGAAAAATATGAATAATCACACCTTGTGGAATATTAGCCTCCAGAATCACGGGTGGGAAAAAATGCTCAATTCTTGTTTTATTGGAGAGACTTTTTGCCGTGGATGTGTGTATAAACTTTTGGATCATTTAAAGTATAATATTTCGGGGGCCAGGGATTTAGCTCAGTGGTGCCGCTGTCTGCCTTATAAGCACAAGGTCCTGAGTTCGATCCCTGGTACCAAAATAAATAAATATATAATAAATAAAATAAAGTACAATATTTCTTTTCAGAGCAATGTATTACAAAGAAAGGATTTATCACATGAACTAATCAGTGTTCTTTTTTAGTGGGCTGTCCCTCAAAATATATTATGTCAATACAAGAGCTTTTAGTTTTTCTGTCTTAAAATCTGTATGCTATGATTATTTTGTGATTCTGCCCTCAATGAGTTATACCTGGGTGAGGACCTTATCAGTGTTGTGGCACACTCCTCTATGCCATCACTGTGAAGTGTCTGTCAGTGATAACCGTGGTTTTATGACTTCATACACTGTTTTATTTTGGGTGTGTGTGTCTTGAGAGGGAAACATGTCTTCGGCCTACTGTGTTAGAATGTCCTAGTTTATGAGTGTTACCTGCTGAATAGGGTTCTGTACTGATATCCTAAAACTGAGTAGGGAGGAATGAGTGATTGGAAATCAAGAAAGACAAATGATTATTTGTCATGTTTGATTTGCATCATATCATGACCATTCATATAAAGCTGCTGGTTTTCGTAGTTTGTCAAAATGGTGCATTTAATATCAAAGTAGAAAGGTTTTCTAGAAAACTTTGCTAGTGAAGTTTCAATGAGCACTTCATGTTACTGTAATAAAGTAGTTGATGCTAAATAATAATGTTTGAAATTTCCAGCAAGTTTGCTTTTGTGGGCTGTCCTGGAAAGACATATAGTTATTATTGTGCCAAAATGTCTAGAAAAATATATTCTGCACTTAATAAAATCCTTCAAGACTATGTATGCCTCCCCAAACATTCTTATTATGAATGTTTATTTTTAAACGCAGATCCAAGACTAATATTAATGAGCTCCCTGTACATATTGCTCTTGTACTGTTTTTAACAATAATTTATAAAAAGGAGAAGTGCACACTGTGTAAGGTCATGGTAGCTTTTGGGAAAGCGCAGCCTGCCTTTTACCTGGGTGGAACATGGAGAGCTGATGTAACGAATTTGGAGATCGGACTTCCAGTGAGTTTTCTATCCTCAGGTGAGGAAGGCAGGGAAGTCCTCAGGTCTCTGTCCCTGTTAGGAGTCCAGGCTCCCAGGTCACGTCCTGTCCTGGTGGCCTTCCTGTGGCCATGCCCTGCCCCCAAGGTGTTCACGTGGACCACAGACTTGTCATCCCATTCCTGCTCAGAAGAAGTGTGGCACAAGGCTTTGGAAGGAAGCTGCAAGAATTGTAGTGATTTTGGGGGAAATATGACATTATTTGGACCCCATCTTTAAGCCTTCAATACCTTGAAATATAATTCTGTCTTTGGAAGTGTGATGTGTGAATGCTGGTTGTGCCAATCCGTGAACCTGAGGAGATTCCTGCGAGTGACTGGACAGTTGTGGATCTTTCCTGACCCGAGCGCCGTGTCCTTAGTGAATAAATCAAAGCATGTAGGCTCTTCAGTCATGGCCCCAAAACATCAAGAGCAATCAGATCCTTTTTTTAAACTTAACTTCAACATCACACCTGGCATCTGCCCTTCCCTAGGCCTTGATTCTGGGCATACATATCTTTGAAATGTCACCTAAATGCACAGTGGCCCTTTCTTCATCATACACTTGCTGGTGACATTGCTGATGTCCACAATGCCATCATTTCTTCAGAGGAGAAGATCATATTCATCATTCCAAAACCAACTCCGAAGTGAACATCTGTTGGGATTCCCGGCACTCAGGGTACCAAGCCACCCAGGCCCAAGTGAATGTCGGGATTTTCAGCAGCACTCTCACTCCGCCATGTCTGCTCCTTCTCGCCTGGGGCATGAGCACTTCAGGATGGAGATTCTGTCCTGCTGCTCCTGCCTGGCACTTGGGAGTTGCCCAGTGAGTGAATGGACGAGTGGGTGATGTGCGTTACTAGTGCTTGTCTACATTTCCTGGTAAAAATTTCCAAGGACTTTTGCAACTTAGTATCCACAACTTGGGAGACACTTTGGAGATCATCATTGCCTTTAGGAACCTAAGACCAGAGGAGTTGCACACTGTTCCCTTAGCCCCATTGCCATCCTATCAGAAGTCGCAATATACTCAAGGTCTCCGACAATTGTTTATAAAAAATAAATGTGCTTCAATTCAATTCTGTTCTAGTAAGTTAAGCAGATGTGTGGAAGTTTAGATGTTTTGTAATACAGCCAAGAATTAACATCAGTAGACACAGCACTTAAATCGGTGTCTAGAGTTTCTCTCACTCTTTTCTCCCCCGGACAGGTAAATACCAGCTGTCCCCCACCGTGAACATGCCGCAGGACGACACTGTCATTATAGAGGACGACCAGCTGCCTGTGCTCCCTCCTCACCTCTCTGACCAGTCCTCTTCCAGCTCGCATGATGACGTGGGCTTCGTGCCGTCCGATGCCGCTGTGTGGGCTAAGACTGCAATCAGCGATTCTGCCGACTGGTGAGCACCTAGTCCCGAGTTGGCAAACAGTAGTTAATTGCAATCACTTTTTATTTTATGTGGGTTATCAGTGAGCACAGTTAATCAGTTCTTTATAGCAGTTTTCTGTTTTCATTGCTTTTATACTCTTAATTATCATTTTTAATAAATTATACCCCAACCCCTAAACTTGCTCAGTTGCCTTAGCCTTCAAGTACTGCAGTTAATAATTTAGCCAAAACAGCAACAAAACTACCACCAACCAAAAAACCCTACTCATTCATTTTTAAGTTTCACTGTTTATTATTTATTTTAGGTCTGTGTTAATTTGATGAATTGTTTTTCTAGTAAATAAATACATCCTAAGCAAATCCCTAAGTTGATTGCAACAATTAGATGCAAAACCAATAGTTAATGTGCTCTGGGAATGGGAAGAGGCTTTGTTAGGGTTTCTTTCTAGAGTGTTACTACTGTAGAAAATGCTTTTTACTTGCTTCTAATGTAGTTATTTTTGGGACAGACTCATTGCTGTTTTTTTCCTGTGTCTTTCAAAATAGAAGAAAACATTTGATATTATTGAGTCAATGTGTGGCTCACAAATGTGAAGGTGCCGTAATCTACACACCTAGTAATTATATACATCAGTAAGCAAAGGGAAAAGAGCCTCTTAGGCTGACCTTGCAAGGTGGGAGCAGTTGTCATCGCAAACCCTGTGAAGTGTTAGACCAGTGTTTTCTTATTGCCCTTTCTCTGGGGTCCTTTCTGAATGTATCAGCAAAAATGTATTTAAAACGCTACAGCTTGATTCCTTCTCTGCTTATCCATTTATGCGTCCTATATGTTTCTTGACTTGTGTCAACATTAATACACTGGCAGCCATTTGCGTGAATATTTTAGCAATGATATTAACAAAATAAAACCCTCCCTCAGTTATTTTGTCCCCTTCCCCATGTAAATTCACAAAAATATGGTGCATTTAGCTCTCAGTTGTACAGGTGTTCTCAGAATAAGTTCGCCTGTTGTTTGGGCCCTTGAAAAGTTCTTCTATAGCTTTTTTCTTTCTTTCTTCTTTAATTCTCTTTTTGTAAATGTAGGATATAAAAATAGAGCCATGCTCCCGCCTGCACCATGATAGTTCAGCGTTGAATGATACTTTTGGCTAAACATGGCAGGAGCTGTAACAGGGGAAAGCACCCCATCTGAAACCCACAGATGCGGGTGCGTGGCCATAGCTAGTTTCTTTCTCTGAAAGGGAGGGTGGCAACACAGCAAGGAAGGTTTAGGTCTGCCCAGTGCTCACCTTAGGCACAAGAGCTTCGACTCTACCTTGGAGAGAAACAGTGGAGTCAGACACAGGGACAGCTCTGTTGGGGGCCTTACAAAGCCCCACAATGGTGGAAAGAAGTGCCTCGCAGGGATGGATCTTGGGACTCCTTTCCCTCAGGGGGATTTGCAGAAATGGGGAGGACTTATGTTGCTTTGCCGTCGGGAGTGAGAGGCCAAGGAGGAAATATGCACAAAGGGTTATCCAAACAAGAGCCCCAGCTGTCCTGTGTCACAGCAGGCAGAGGGGGCTGCTCCAGCCCGACAATATCTCCCTAATCTCTGATGAAAATGTTAGGAAAACAAAAGCGCAATAAGACAGGATTAATAACTGGAATTTTAATAACGCTGAGGGTCAGGATGTGGATACATTCTCCAAAGAATCATCTGTCAGTCCTGCTGTCTCACTTGTTAAATATCCTAGTATACTGTTTACTGTGTCTGAAATTACTTTTTAAATGGTTGTATTGATAGGGAAAAATTAATTATGGCATAGTGTAAGAATAGTTATTTTAAGACACTTATTAACTCCCAAACTCATTTGACATTTCAATTGTGTCTGTTTACAGTTCATTGTATAATTGTGGAAGGCTAAATATGTCAAATGGCTAAACTTCTAATTTGTTAATAATAGAATATAATTTTTTTCAATCTGTTAGTTGATTTAGGGAACATTAACAATGTTTTTTTGGGGGGAGGGGGTATGACAGCAAATTCTAACTTTAATGGCAGCATAAATTCAGAGGATACAAAATTAGTTTAGAAATACGCCAAATGGAGTTTTTAGGCAACATTGCCAGTGACATTTTATATTTCTTTGACAAATGTTTGCCAGTGTTTTCTGTTAAAGTTGTATTTCACTTTCATTCTGTCTACAATCTTGATGCCTTCTTGGAGATCAGGCTTTAAAGTTCTACATGTTACCAATAAATAAATAGGCAAGCAGAATGATCGAAGAGAGCCACATGCATGCTGGCACATGCTTGTAATCTTGTTACTCTGGGAGGCTGAGGCAGGAAAAATCCAAGTGTGTGCTCAGCCTGGGCAATTTAGCCAGACCTATGTCTCAAAATTAAAAAAAAATTTTTTTTTAAAGGGCTGAGGAGGTAGCTCAGTGCAGCTGAACCCTGGGTTCATTCTGTAGTACCAGAACAAACAAAAAACAGAAAGAAAAAAGAAAAAAGAATTGCTGTGTTGGGAGTGTGTTGTAGTTTGCTATGCAGAACTGGGTCCGAGCTGTCATGGCATGGGTTTGAATTCTCGCTTCTGAAACTGACTTGATGTGCTCTGGAAAGTGAGTGCCATCTGTCCCAAACCCTGCATGGCGGTGCACAGAGGGCACCGAAAACTCACTGCAAACCTGGACCCGCGCCTTCCTGCCACCCCATCTGTTGAAAGTTTTGTAGGAGAAATAATGATAATTAAAATGAAAAGATTCAAAGTAGAACACAAATAAAGCGACACTTACTAGTATATAGCATTGTGCTTTACAGTAATATAAAATGAAATTCGTTTGGCCTTGGACTGAACTCCCGGCTCCTGTTGTATTCATCTTCTTGCCCTGTGCTCCTGGGCCAGGCCTGGTGTGAGTCCCAAGAGGTTCCGGAGGCAGCTCTGAGCACACCACTGCCCTCGGGGTGGACCCTGTCTTCCTGTGACCTCGAGGGACACTTCCTTGCCGTCTGAGCCCTGCACACCTGTCACCTCTTGGGCCCTGCCCCGCTTGGCCAGGAAAGATGGATGAGGACTGTCCACTTCCTTGATAGGGTTTTGAAGACACCATGCTTTGTTTTATTTTGATAAGTAGAGGCAGACAGCCTCCATCTCTTAATAACTGACTTTGTTTAGTGGTTTGTGGTTTACGCAAGGCGTGCACCTCCATCTTGCATCCTCTCATTAGCTCTGAAATGTGGGTTCGGCAGCTGTTGTCTTGGTTGAGCACGTGGAGTTTTAGACTCCAAGCAGCTCATGCCCCTTCAGGGCAGAGGTTTCTCGTTGGGGTCCTACTCTTTATAGCCTTTGGCTTAGCTCTTCTGAGAGCCAGTTGTCATTTCCTTCATAGTAAATCGCAGCTAATGTTTAATTTTTATTTTGGTACTGGGGATTGAATCCAGGGGCTCTCGAGCACTAGCTACATCCCTAGCCGCCTTATGTTTTATTTTGAGAGTCTCTCAAGTTGCCCAGCTGGGACTCAAACTTACAGTCCTTTTGCCCCAGCCTCCCAAATGCTGTCTTCAGCTAAATTTTTGCTGTATCTGCAAACCAGATCAGTGTCTTTTTAACAACGTAAATAGTATTATTCTTAAGAAGCTTGCTTCCTCCAGAAACATCTGGCAATCTATCATCAACTCAGCTGAGCAGCAGGGACCCTTTCACACCCTCAGTGTGTGTAGGCTGTGTAGAGCGTGCTCCTACCTGTCCAGGTGGGTAAGGTGGCTCCGCCCTGATAGTGGAGAGTTGGTCCGGTCGTTTACTCCATGCAGCCAGCAGAGGGAAAGACATGATCACTGTATGAACTGTGCTCAGAGCACCTGGGAGGAAAATGTTTGCAGAGTTTAACAACACGGGAGCGATTCTCGTCATGTCCAGCTGCTTTCACTGGGCACGGTGGAATCACCCATCTCCAGCGATCCGCCATATGCTTTCCTGTTGTCTTCAGTTGGGCCACTGCCTTGGTGTCAGCCAAATCAAATGCATCTAAGCTTAGCCCTGCTTTCCCTGACTCGCTCAGACGCTAATTCTCTCATCTGTGCTTCCGCAGCTTTTGCTTCAGACTTCTCATCAGCATTTTCCTTGTAAGCTTGAAGAGGGAAAGGATCTTTTCTCATTGATTATTTTAATTTTGGCTTATCCAATACGACCTTTTCCCCTTAATCAGAACAGGTTCCCAGGCAGAGTTGTCGACTTGAGTTCTTTCAGTTGATTAACCATTTCAGAGGAACTACATCCTCATGAAGGCATAGTGTTTTGCTTTTGTTTGTTTCCTTTTCTGAAACACAAGATACAGCTTGTAAGGGAGCCAGGGTACATCCTTTTTGAAACTGCTGGCCAGCTGCAACTTCTGTGATCATACTCGCTTCCAGTATATGTATATAATTTATGCCTGGTTTTTCAAATATTCAGTCCTTCTAATGTCGGGCAAATAACAGACTGACTTGCTCTTTTATTTTTTAATTTACTTTCTCGGTGCTGGAGATGAAACCTAGGGCCTTGGGTATGCTAAGCTGTGCTCTACCGCTGACCAAGACCCCAGCCCTTCATCTGTAGCAATCGCTTAGAAACAGTGTTTTGTCAAAGGGAGAAAGAAGAAACTAGGAGAGGGAAGAAGAGAAAAAATTCACATGTAGAGTTACTCTGAATGTTAAATTGATCTTGTATTTTTAAAAACTGAACTGTATCTGTGTAGTTTGGTTAAATTTTTTGAGGAATACATCTATGCATATTCACAGAGTATGTACAACTTTTCTAAATTAGATGCCTGCTTTCTTAGTAAATGCTGTTACATTTGTGTTTCTCTTCTCACCAGCTCTTTGAGTCCAGATGTGGATCCAGTTCTAGCATTTCAGCGGGAAGGATTTGGACGCCAGAGTATGTCAGAAAAACGCACAAAGCAGTTTTCAGATGCCAGTCAATTGGATTTCGTTAAAACGCGAAAATCAAAAAGCATGGATTTAGGTAGTGAGTACAATCTCCATGAATCTTTATCTAAATAAAGTTTAGATGCTTTCAGGATAAAATTGATGGTTCTGAACACATATGTGTTTACTTTGAGCAATAGAGAAAATAAATGTGAAATGTAGCAATTTGGCAAATTAGTTTTTCTCTGAGTTTGAGATAATCGTGTTACTCATAAGTGGCATGTTTACAGAATATGCAATATGTTAATATATGTTTTCTTATGAGAAAGGAAACAAACACATGTGCATATCATACTGTATTCATGTATTTTTATTTTATAACCTGAAATGTTTTACACTATGTAAAAAGCGATTTCATTGAAATTGCATTTGGTTTGTTCTGGGATTTTTGCACTGGAAGGCAAAGTTTTGGAGAGAAATCATTATCTCAATCCATGTCTAGAATTTGGTTACTTCAGGGTATCTTCCTTTCATTGCTGTTAAGGTTTATTAGAACCTCTGTTTTGATAATTAAGGCATTTAATAAAATTAATAATTTGAGAGAATATTTATTATAGAAAATATTTGGGAACAAATGAGAGGAGGAAAATAACCATAGTTGTTCAATCAGACACCAATCAGGTAGTGTCTCTCTTTAAATCCAAATCCACCCCCAAAAAGTAAGATAATTAATTGTAATCTATAATCGGAATGATTTTTTGAAAACCTTTGTTAATCAACTGTAACTTATGCTGTTCTGTGGTGGCTGTTTGTACTTGAAGACTAAAAGCATTAATTTGTCATAGGCACATAAGTTTCGTTGATGCCTTGCTCTGGATAATTATGATATGCTAACATACAATAACACACATGTCTCTGAGATGAAATGACTGGCATATTGCATGGAGGCACTGCTTTTTTTCTCTCCCTTTATTTTTGATTATGAATGTTTGCTTGATGTTTCATATTTTTTGCATGAAATGGTACCTAAGAATTGTCACCTAACTGTAAAGATCTGGGAATGGTTGAAGCATGTTGGGCTGTGGGAACTAACTGGGCTAACCATTATACATTTACCTTTTAACAGTAGCTGACGAGACTAAACTCAATACAGTGGATGACCAGAAAGCAGGTAAGAATGGACAGTTGAGACTGTTGCCATAGAAACCGTGGTCCAAGGAGCTTATCCCAGTTACAGAGCTGCCAGTCATATTGCTACTAAACATAAGTATTCCAGTCTTGCACAGATACTTTCATTGTGGGAAATCAAACTGTACCAGAAAAGAAAAATTTCCTGTTAGGAAGAATTTATCAGTGGTATACCTACAAAATGGAAATACAATGTAGTGCTCTACAAAAGATAAAAACAACCTTGGTTTTCTTAATTATCCTTGAATAGGAATATTTTTGTCACGATTTTTAAAAGAAATCAAGATCGTGAAAACATGATCTCTTGCTTTAGACCAATGATGGCGAACCTTTTAGAGAACGAGGGACCAAACTGCAACCCCAAACCCACTAATTGTTTTTCAAGATTTTAATTTTTCTATTTTATTGATGCACTTTAGATATTTACAATGATAACATTCATTGTAGGGAATTTGTACCTGTACCTGATATATCTTGCTTTTTTATTTTCCCATTCCTCTCCCCTCCCCAATCCCACTTATGTATAGCAAAGTGCCAACACTACAATTAAACCCGAATACTGAGGTTTTAGTCTAGAAAAAACAACTCATACATTAATATACTTTGTCTTAAAAGAAAAACAAGTAACATGCATGCCATAGATCACTGAACACTGATAGACTATTCAGTTTTTAACCATGTAGGTGATGTCTAGATTACATCCAATTCTCAGAGTGGTAATTTTGATTTGAAAGATAAGATTCCCAATGTAAATATTTTCCAGGGGAATGTCTAGTACTGCTGTCTAGCTCATTCAGAAAACCTTGTTTTTTGTTTTTTTGGATGCTGGAATTAGCTCAAATTGAACCTAAAATTGGATATATATATATATGACTGAAATATATTTACTTTTGAACTTTTAAAAAATTCTTTGCTTTTAAAATATTGGTATGGGCCTGGGGATTTAGCTCAGTGGTTCCATCACCTGCCTCACAAGCGCAAGGTTCCAAGTTCGATCCCTGGTACCAAAATAAAAATATTGGTAAATCATTCCACAGAAACAGTGGGTCATATTGAATTGGGATTTACACTATAGTAGACTTTACTTTTTATGTTATTGTATGAAAATCGAACAAAAGTCTTTACATGTAGTTTATGTAATATGCTTTGTACAGTTAAGCATTGTGATTTATTATTACAAGTTTAGAATTGTTTTATTTATTCTAGATCCAGATAATATAGTAATATTACTCAACACCAGTTAGCTTTAATTGACCTTTTTAACCTGTAGTAGTAATTAGTTTTAGCCTGCTTGAAAAAATGTGTACCCCACATACATAAAGATTATTGTGGACATGGTTGGAGTTAGCATTTTCTGTAGAGTAAAAGATAGATTATAAAAATTAAGTCCAATAAATCATAAGATTAACTGTGTTACAAAGCAATCAAATATAGCCTTGGCCCATACTAAGTAGTTATTTTTCTTATCAAACACACAATTCATTGAAATTCTGAAGCAGGACTATTGAAAGAAATTATTTGATAGCTTACACATGTAAAATAGGAAATTGTTTTGGGACTTAGTAGTATTTAGTATTTTTAAAGAAACAGCTACTGTCTCAATAATTCTAAAAGCCAAATTGAACTGCTTAGGTTAAAGGACATGACTTGTATACTGTGCCTATTAGATGAAACAAGGAAAATGCCTCATCCAATCAGCTCAAAGCTGCAAAAGGAAAAGAACAGTTTCATGTGAGTTAAAATTAATGGTATCCAGTCTTTAACTGAATTGTGTAACTCGCATGGCAAATAAGTGGATTTGATAATCCAGTCATACCATGTATTTTTCTCTTTTAAAATATTAGCTTTTAGATACAAAGGACATATTTTGACACTAGGTACAATCTAGCCTACCAAATTAAATTGGGAAATCTTGGGACAAGAAATTATTACATAGACACCAAATTGCTTTTTGGCCGGATGGTTTTAAATCTACATTAATAAAATGTCTAAACTGGATTCTCACCACCCAGTATTAGATAATGAACGTTTTCAGTTATTTTTCTTTCTTTATCTTACTAAGTTTTCTTGATTATCATGACTTTACAGTGTATTTCAGGGCTTGTTTGGGTGAGTCATAGTGACATTTCTAACATATATTGCCTGTCTTGGCATCAGATTGTCATGATGAAAATCGGGTCTGGTTTCTCTTTGCCCCTCGCCAGAGACACCTTGTGCTGTGTTTGCTTGTCCACTTTGGCAAGGAGGCCCTTAGGAGGTAGGGGAAAAGTACAGGTCTGGGATTGTGGGTGTGGCTCAGGGCGAGGCCCTGGGCTCCACCCCCAACACCACAAACTAACAAAATTAGACTTCGGGAAAGGAAACTGGTGTGGTTATGATTTATTCCTTACTCCCAGGTTTAGCGCTCTTATATTTTGAGGGAAAAAAGAAAACAGAAAGAGAATTGAGTTTTTAATAGTTTAATCCTTAAAAAGACAAAATGTAACCCAAGTATACTAAAAGTCTGAACGGTTTGTGTAAGAGTTTTAAAGTAAAAATAAAAGATACTGATTTGGGGGGTACAGATAAAACTAAATCATTTTGCCCATACTGTTTATAGAAAAGACATTTCCAGTTTTCATTACTAGTAAATGCAAAGTTTATAATGTTAGGAATCTCAGCCTCATTGGGGAATCTTAATATGTCACATAAAACGCTTGTTAAGGACAAATGCAGTACTAAAATGTATGCTCCCCATGGTGTAGATGAGGAGTCGGAAGGTCTTTCTGTTAAGGACCAGGTAGTAAGTGCCTTAAGCTTGGTGTGGCCTCTGTCTAGCACCTGTGTGGTCCTGCTGAAAGCAGCCATGGACGGCATGTAAATAAGCAGGCAGGGCTGCGTTCCAGTAAATCCCAGGTTCAGCCCTTGGTTTGCTGATCTCTGTCAAAGATCCCTAAGTTACACATGTTGACTTTTTTTATATAACTTACTATTTTGAACCATACGTAAATGTAGAGAGAATAGTTGATCAGCCATGAGTCTGACACCCACTGTCTACAGTTATCAACATTTTCCTAAAATGTTGTGGCACAACGTTATGAATTTAGGGAAAAGAGTGAATAGGCAAAGTTCTGAGTTAAACTGATTTGGAGGGCCAGGGGGAGACTGCTGGCATGTGTGTGCATGCCACACACACCTTTTACCACTGAGCTGCACCCCACTGGTAGCTCCATGTATTAAATTGTTACTGCTCATTTAACTGTGGAGTACTTTCAGCATTGTTTTACTTGTAGATTTGCCTGTGTATGCTGAGGGACACTCAATTTTATTAAATACTCAAGCCATTTCTGAAATTCATTATGAAAGTTTTCCTTGCTCCAAGTACAATAAGTAAAATCTTCATACCTTTTCATTTAAAAAGCTTAATACATGTAATAAAAGGTACTTTTACCATACTGCTTACTAGCTGCATGAAATCTTAATTGGAGATAATACACATACATTCATATATACACATATCCACGATAGACCCAAGAAAATACCAAATATTTATCTAATACATGCTTTATAGAACCCAAATACAGCTGGTAAGTTATGAAAATTGATACCATAATTTATTCAAAAAAGATTTTCCCAATGCTAATTCTAGGGAATATAATGATAAATATCCCTGCTTACTGCTATTCTTTTTCATTCTTTTTTATTCCTTAATTTCTTACCTTTTGTTCTTTAGGTAAAAAGTTCATTTTTTCCCTGTAATAATAACTTCTATGAGTAATTTGGAAAACGTACTTGTCAAAAATCATAGTGCTATAAAGATAGAATGCGATTAATCTCCTTGACAAATACTTCATGTGAACTTTCGTCATTAAATAAATAATAACATATATACAAACCTCCATTGAGAAAGCTTAAACGTATCCTAATTTCTCCCAAACATGATCATTTATGGAACATTATTTTATCATTATAGTCATATGTCTGCCGTTGTGCCTATATCTTAACATATCTATCCTTACTTAAAACTAGCTACCCCACTGTGAAAATTAGGTGAAAGATGTAACATAAATGAATCTTAAAAAGATAATTCTTGTTTTGACTCTCTCAATTAATTTCATTCCATTTTCTACTCTGAGCTACGGAAAGCCCATGTCACAAGTATGTGTCTTCTGGGTAACAACATGACACAGCTACTACTTAATTATTGATCAGCATATGGGCTGATGATCCCACGTAGAGATAAACTATTTAGTTTTCCTACCTCCCCATTTTTTTCATCTGTCTTTTTAACAGGATAAGTGAGACACCACTTCTCTAGCCTGGACTGCCCAGGTGGCGGTGCGGAGCCAGTGTTTCCGCCGTGGAGGGCTAAGTTAGTATAGCTTAGAGTGCCAGGTCAGCAGTGATGGATGAGACTGTCTCACTTGGTTACAGAAAGCAGATTTGATTGCCTTCCAGACCTGGTGCCGTTGGTATTACCTCAGGCCTTTCTGCCCGAGATCTTCAAGAAACAGAGCCAGATTTTTAATTCCCTGAATTTTCCCTTGCTATCCTGCAGAATTTTTCTTGGTAATTGCAAAGTCTTCTTCCTTGTCCCTCACCTATTTTTCAGACAGGTACTATTCCAGGCCTGGAGGTGTGAGGACTCACATCCAGCCCTTTCCTGTCTCCCCTGGGACAGAGATCTTAGGTCCTTGGTTTCCATTCAAATCTTGTATCGCTCTTTCCCTGAAGGGTTCCGGTTTCCCAGAACTAGGTTTGGACCTGGAGCTGGCTTGTCTAATTGTACTGGTGACCAGCAGCCCTTGTCCACCAATTACAGAGGGTTGTGGGTCTGCAGGTATCTTGAGAAAGAGATGCAAGGAAGCGTATTGTTTTTGGTAAAGTTTACTTTAAAACTTTCTCGGTTGGAACATCATACTTCTGCTGTAAAGTATTTTATACCACCAGAAAATGGTTTCAGTTAATTTCAGAAGCTTACTTTGGCTTGTTTACCCTTGCCTTCTTTGCACTTCTTATGTTTTCCATGAGATTCTTGGTTATTCTGGTTCTTTTAGATGATTTGTATTACTTGGAGCAAAATGGTTTGATAAAGAATTTCATCCATTGAGATAAAAATGGAAACTCATAACTTCTTAGAGTTTTCCTAATGGAACTAGAGAGACAAAGTCTAATGCAAATTTGGGAAGAATAAGAATTAGCAACAATTATTTGTCCTTTATGTATTTTGCATGCACATTCCAGCACTTATGGAGGAAATTGCTTATGCCCCTGAAGTTCCCCGCTGTATGTAGACATTCAGGTGTGTCATCTTCACTTTCCTCTAACTAATATTTTCACCTTTTCTTTTTTAAACCTCCAAGGTTCCCCCAGCAGAGATGTGGGGCCTTCCCTGGGTCTGAAGAAGTCCAGCTCCTTAGAGAGCCTGCAGACAGCAGTCGCCGAGGTGACGCTGAACGGGGACATTCCCTTCCATCGCCCACGGCCGCGGATCATCCGAGGAAGAGGCTGCAACGAGAGCTTCCGAGCCGCCATCGACAAGTCCTACGATAAACCCGCGGTAGATGACGACGACGAGGGCATGGAGACGTGTAAGTCGATGACGGCTGGAAGGGCAGCGGCTGCCACCACCTCCGTAGAGCTGTGGTTCTTAGAGTGGGTCCCAGAGAACCTTCAGGGTTCCCAGCGCTCGTGTGGGAGCTCTGTAAGGTCGAAAGTGTCTCCGTGGAAGGCACGGTCTGTCCCTGTGCTCGCATTCTCTCACCCATATACGGTGGGGCTTTCTCGAGGCCACATGCCGTGCGATACTCTATTAGACTGATTCAGAAGCCGGCATGAGAATCTATCTTTCCAGCAGGCGTTAAAGTAAAAAGGAAAAGGAAAAGGAAAACATCACCATGTTCTCAGAAAATTTTCCTGGAAAATATAGGCTTATTTTCAGTGACACTGTAATTTATGTTACTATGCAATTTGTTGTTTCTTAGTATATTTTAAAGCTTTCTGAGTTTTTTTTTTTTTTTTTTTGGTACCGGGGAGTGAACACGGGTCCTTGAGCTTGTGGGGCAGGCAGCGGAACCACTGAGCTAAATCCCTGGCCCAAAACTTTCTCAGTTTTAAATCATTATATGTTGATAGATATAATCCACATTTCAAAAAAGATATTTGGAGACCAAAATGTTTAAAAACCATTGCTGTATAATGTCTATAAGATGACGTAAGTAATGAATACATGTGATAGTTTATCATCTTAAAGATGTATTTTTTGTTTTGTTTTTAGGAATTACTCCTACTGTCTTTGAACTGAACAAACAATATATTTGTTCATATGTGCTATTTCCAAATTACAAAATATTCCCCTCCCTCCCTCCCTCCCTCCCGCAGTACTGGGGGTTGAACCCTGACCTTTGCACTGAGATACACCCTAGCCCCCCACCTCCTTTTTAAAAACATTTAAGACGAGTTCTGGCCATGTCACTGGACTGCACAGGCTAGGTGAGCTTGAACTTGTGATCCTCCTGCCTCAGTCTCCCGGAGTGCTGGGGTTATAAGCAGGACCATAGCCATGGGCCACCACACCCGGCTCAAATTACAAAATAGTTCAACCCAAACATAAATATGAATGAACAATATATATTTCTGTGGTCTGTTGAGGCCAAAAGTGATGTTTACAAATATGTACAAATATATGCTTCAGGGGGATTATCTTTATAAACACTTCACAAAAATAGCCATTCTGCTTTAAAAAATGGAAAGACACTAATGTATTTACTTAAATGAGAAAGGATTTAGGAATCCTAATGGTAAAAGTTATTAGCATATGCTATTCATAACTGCTCATTTATAGATTCATTTTTAACCTCTAATGAGACACTACCTACCTGTTTCTTATAAGAGTTGGAGGCCTCATGGCTCGAGAGTTCAAATACAGACCACAAATAATTTGTGTGGATGGTAAATGACTTGCATTTTAACATTTTGGATGGATTGTGTGTATCACACATACCTAAGGACTGTGGTGTGGAAGAAGAGCTTTAAATAAAAAGAACACATTCTGAGGAGATGTAAAGCCAGTTTATATCATTTCTGCCTATAACCTGAATGTGTTTGGCAAGATGCATACTTCTGCCATAAAGTAATATGCAAAGCACAAGTTCAGGAGAGGGCTGCTGAGTTCCTCCCACTCCCGCCTAATTCTCTGTCTAAATCTGGACAGTTTTTTCACTATAATCAGCCAATGATTTCAAATATATGCAGCATATTCTTGCCAGATGAGAAACGTATTTCCTATTTTAGCTGCCAGGCCTGGTCTCCAAGATCCTGAGTCATATGAGCTTTTGGCTCTGTTAAGTTTTCTCCCATTGTAATAGTGGTTCCTTACCGTGCTCACCCATATTGCTTGACAACAGATTTTACCTCTGTGTCCTGGTTGTGTGTGTGTGTGTGTATGTATGTATGTGTGTATGTATGTATATATGTGTGTGTGTGTATATATATATATATATTTTTTTTTTTGTTGTTGTTGTTGTTGTTGTTGTACCAGGGATCGAACTCAGGACCTTGTGCTTGCGAGGCAGACAGCAGAACCACTGAGCTAAATCCCCGGCCCCTGGTTGTATATTTTTTAAAAAGTCTATTTGTCCCATCATCATATATATTTTTAAGCATCTATAATTTATGGTGCTTCTGAACATTTTTCTTGTTCAGGTTGAGGTATTCTTTAGTCCCTATATAAATGTCAGTTTACCCACATAATGTGTCACTCATTTCAAATGCAACAGGACATGGAGTACATATGAGTAGAAGGGACATTCTTTTGATGGCCTCATGATACTGTAATCAAATATCAGAGGCAATGAATTTCTAAAGAGAAAAGGTTATTTAGGTCACGGTTCTGAGGTTCCAGTCCCAAATGGGGTGGCCCGATTGCTGTGAGCCTCTGGTAAGGATGCAGGATGGTAGTGGCCGCAGGTGTGTGATGGGGCAGACTGCTCATATCATGAGCCAAGAGGCAGGCGTCGTGGTGCACACGTGTGATCCCAGAGGCAGGGGGATCACTGTGAGTTCAAGGACAGCCTGAACTACATAGTAAGACCCTATCTCAAAACAAAAACAAAATCAAAAACCAGAAAGAGCCCGAGAACAAGGTCCACGGTCCCCTCCCAGGTCCCACCCCTGGTGACCTCAGGACCCCTTTCTTGGTCTGATCTTGAAGGTTATTCCACCTCCCATGGCACCAACCTGGGGTCCAAGCCCTTTACACATGGCCTATACAGTCTCCCAACAGTGTGGACATTTGCTTTGATCCCTTCATAAACTCACTTTCCTTTTAAAGTGGGAAATAATAGACTTTTGATAGAAGTAGCAGCATCTTAAAATTTATTCATTCACCCATGTTCAGAAGGACAAAAAACCCCAAATAAATAAAGATGCAGCTCTGGACAGGAGCTGCAAAGATGTGGTGGATGCCCTAAGAGGCCACACCATCAGTGGCCATGGTTTTCAGAGTCCCGCCTTGAACATTAATTCTCAGACTAGGCTGCCGAGCTTCGGCTCTCACAAATGCAGGTGACCATTATAAGTGTCCAGGGTTTACAGAGAAAGCTGTGGGGATTGTCCCAGGAGGTGGAGGAGCCCCAAGGTGTGCTACCTGGGCGACTCCCATGCTGGTCCAATTTGGGGTTGGAGCCAAACTACTTAAAACTCTTCAGCTTTAATTTTCTCGTTTGTAGAGCTAAGGATGTGGGCACTTAGAACATTGCTTTCCAAACTGTGTTTACCTCTGGTCCAGAGAGGGCCTCCAGCCTCACCCCTCCCTGCTGTCTCTGCCCTTCTGCCCCAGCAGATCCCATTTGAATCACTTCACGATGTTGCATTCTTTGCAAATTTTAGATTTTAGGATGAGTGGTTAGCTACTTTTGGGAGGAAGTTTAACAAACTCTGGCTTAGACGGTGGAGGTGGATTTTGAGATCCCTTGGTATTTTACCATCTCAGTGACATTAAAGCCCAGTGACAGTGAACCTCAGGCATGCGTGCTGCAACGGGCTGTGTGTATCAGTGGAAGCTCTGAAAGGTTCGCCGTCACTGTCCTAGCCAGTCACCATCCTGCCTGCAGCCCTCTCACCCCCTGTGAGGCTCACGAAAGAGGATGCCCTGTTCTGTTCTGATCCTGCACCACGAGGCACAGGGCGTGGCAAGCCACAGGGATCCCTGAAGGTTCACTCAGTTAGTGGGTGGCTGCTGCCCATGTGCAGAAAGGTTTAGAACAGAGAGACTTCTGGTATGGGGAGCAGGATGGCAGGGACATTTAACTGTCCCTGTGGCATCTCACCAAGACCTGGCATGTGCTAAAGACTTCAGCAAGCTCTTTGTTTTTCTTAACAAAAAAATCCAGGGTGGCATCACCACTGATGGCTACGAGACTGTCACCTTGCCATCTGACTGAAATGAAAGGCATTGCAGGCCTCCCTTCATAATTGCTTGTCCTCCCTGTCTGTGCCCTGTGCATCTGAGGGCAGAAGATCCTTTCTTTTCTGGCACGTGGCTTGGCTCCAGCCACCTGGTGAAGTCCAAATGCCGTGTCACCACTGAGCACTGCTGCAGTAGGAGGACTGCCATCCTAGCAGACAGGGTGTCCCCCAGGATGCTGTGCACTCTGCCATGCCAGGTTGGGGCGTGGGCTGTGAGCTAGGAACAGAGGGATGGAGGGGCATAGTGAGCGTCGGAGTCACTGGCTGATCCTGCCTCTCAGTTTCCCCTCTCGAGGCCTGCTCCTCTTTCCAAGGAAGATGCGTACTGAGCATGGCTGATTGGCCCTGTCTGCTGGGTGAGCCCTTCCCTGGGGATCGGTTTGTGTCCCTGAACAGGCTTGCCTCTTCTCTGAAGTTGTGCCACAGGCACAGCACGGGGGGCTGGGAGGCTGGAGCGAGAGCCATGTGGTATCTGGTATCTGTCATCTTCTGTAGCACTTCCCTTCTTCCTGTGGAGATGGCAGAAGCCAGCGTTTTTGTCTCTCGTTTAATCCATCTGGCCTCTCCATGTTGTGTTTGTCTGTCTGGAGCAGGATGGAGCTTTGTATTCTGGGACCCATTATCTCCGAGGCCCTACCTGTGCTTGACAGGTCAGGGCATCTACAATCTGCTCGTTCTTCTATGCAAATTGCCTCCATAGCCTGGCCCTCAGCAAGTGGCTGCTGTATCCCCAGAATAAATCAGTTGCTGTTGCTACCAGGAAAACACATGCAATAACATTGCTTTGTTTCTTTTAAAAAATGCATAATCCTGGGGTTTTTTTAATAATTAAAAATTGGCAGATATTTTAAGCCCTGGTACTAATTTAGCAACAGCTTTTTGGGGGAGTCACAGAGAGGAAGCATAGCAGAACCACATATCTCATATTAATTGTGGGTATGGATTTAAAACTACATCAAGTTCAGAACTTTAAGATGGGGAAAAATGTTGTGACTTGAAAGCATAGTTGCTTTTGAGTAGTTTGCCATATTTTTGTATAGCACCCTTAGGAGTAAAAGAAAGCATTTGCTTTCAAATATGCATATTTTAGGTTTGCAGTATGAGATTTGAAGAAAGTACACTTACTAAATTGATGGAGCTTGGGGGGAATTTGGTTGTTAGCATATTGCATTTAATATCTCAGATTTTCTACTTCCCACCATTCTGCCCACTGCTACTCATCATCTATTTGAGCAAAAATAATGCAAGCTAAGTTTAATTTTATCATAACCAGAACCTATTAAATTACAGCAAATCTACCGTAAAGGAATTCCGGACATGGATTTCAAAGTCAAAATACCTTGTGAACTATTTCCTTTATTTAATCCATTTTAATGGATAATTGGATGTTGGTCTATAAAATACTTGTTTTGAAATGGTAGAAAAAAGAATAATGGATCCTATCATTTTATGCCAATTTGTGTACTTAAACATTATGTACAGTTGAAGAAAAGGAGCTTTGGTTAAAATTTAGGAAATTTCTGTATGAAATGTGTGTATATGTGAAGTAGCCAAAGATCTTCCCTAAATTTCTCTTTCCAGATGAAAAGTAACTTAAGCTAAAGGTGAGATGAAAAAAGTTACATCTAAAGTGTTTGGGTTATTGAGCCTCGTTTATAACCATTTTTAGCGGGGAAAAATATTTAAATAGTTGACCAAGATTGCACTGAAGAGCTGAATGCTTGGAACACATATTTTCTTTCTCTTTTTTTTTTTGGTACTGGGGATTGAACTCCGGACCTTGTGCTTTCGAGGCAGGCGGCAGAACCACTGAGCTAAATCCCTGGCCCTGGAATTCGTATTTTCTAATTCTCAGTGGTGTGAGGTTTTTTTTTTTTTGTTTTTTTTTTTTTGAGACTATTGACCAAACTTCCAGCTGGGAAAGCCCATTACACTACAGCCGCCCTGAAGTACCTAAGTGTGAGTTCAGGAGTCCTGGCCCCTACAGTCTGATGTTTGGGCTGTATGTTCCTGAGGGGTCAGCAGATGACCGAGCCCTGGTAAACCAGCCACTTCACAGTGCACACGGTCCTGGCACCAAAGGTGGGCCCTGCACAGTGTCTGTAGAATTAGGGTACAGGGGGCTCCCAGAGGACTTGCTAGAGCTGAGGTCTGTGGGTTGAGGGTCTCCGGCTGGGTGCAGAGATGATGTTGGGGCTGTGGAATGGGGCCGTGTCCATAGTTCCAGCTCCTGCTCAGCCTGGTATCTGTGGTGCTGGTAAAAGCACAGTAAAGAATGAGAGTTAAGTCGTAGGCAGAGAACAGACTACAGGCACCTGATTTACTTGTATCTTATAGTGAGGATGTTTAAGAGCATTTGAAGAATTTCAGACAAAAAGATGTGATTGTCGTGGCCTTGGAGAGGCAGTGGCTCATTGGGGAGGTGAAGGCCAGTGGCCTTGTGGGTGGCAAGGACACCGTTACCCTGTAAGGCTGTAGGAGGGCATCACAGGAGCCTGGGTGGGAGGAGCCTGAGCCTGGCAGGGGAGACGGGGCTCCCCTTGTGTGCTCGCACCCTGCGCCCAGCGGGATGGGTGACCAGGGTCTGATTTCTCTCATTAGCACTTGCAGGCTCGGGAACTCAGAATCACCATCACAACGTGGAGCCACTCCATGACAAGCTTTCTTAGTTTTTCCTCAGGAAATCTAATTTCATTCTTTCTTTCTCATCTGGCCCAAGCGCTCAGCGCTCAGTATGTCAGGTTATCGCTGGGATCTCATGCAGGTCCTCCACTCACTCTTGTTCTCTGCAGCCCCGAACATGGGGCTTGTGGTGTCCCTCCCTGCCCTGCCCTGTGAGGGTCCATTGTGCCGCCAGCATCCTTTCTCAAGAAACTTTCTCCCGAAGAGTCTTGTTTTCCTTCTACTTTCGAAAACCTTGAGTGATGATATAGACCGATCAGCACCTGAGATTTCTGAGTATAAAGTGTTCTGTTATTTTATAGTGCTGGGGCTGGAACCCAGGACCTTATGTGTGCTAGACAAGCGTTCTACCCTGAGCTCCACCCCCAGCCCAAGTATGTTTTTTTAAATTAAGAACTTTCTGTGGATCCCCAGTGCGGATTATGTTTCGTGGTAGTTTAAAACCCTGGCTTTAGAATGTAAGCATTCTGATTTCTCTAAAACATACCAAAAAATAAAAGAAAAGAAGAAGAAAGAAAAGCACAACATTGCTGGCTGTTAGCTTTTGTTTCTTCTATACATTTTTATGTTGGTCATTTTGTTTTTGTATGGCACTTGAAATAGTCCAAGCAGTGGCCTGCAATCTCTTTTATTTGACACAATAAATAATATGTTGCTATAAAGTACATTTGACATTAAGACTACTTCTTGCTTAAAATAATATTCTATTGTGTTTGTTTGTCAGTTTGTTTGAGACAGGTTGTCACTACATATTCCAGGCTGGCCTTGAACTCACAGCATTCCTCTTGCCTCAGCCTTTACAGTTCTGGGGTTGGAGGCATGTGCCACCATGCCTAGTTCTTGAAATCATATTTAAAATGCCAGTTCTAGCTGGGCATAGTGGCAGATGCCTGTAATCCCAGTACTTAGGAGGCTGAAGAAAGAGGCTCTTGCAAGTTCAAGGCTAGTCTAACTACATAACAAGGCCCTATCTCAAAAAAACTTGCCAAAATGAATAAAAAATCCAATTCTAATAACAGATCTGTGAATGCTACCATTTTGGTGAACACTCCATTTGGTCAGAATTATTGAAAGGAAAACTTTCAACGTCAATGGACACTCTTCCCCGCCAGACAGGATCCGTGGTGGATTGTCATCTGAATGTGAAAATCAACTGGAAACCAAAAGCAAATTTGTAAGGGTTCAGAAGGCTGAAGATGTGACCCTCATTGTGCCGGTCCTGCAGCACTGTGTTGGAAGAGGGAGATGGTTCAGGTGACACCCCACTGTGATCGTTGGGAGCATTTTACCTGCTTCAGTGAGGGGATGGATTAGAGAATGCAAAATAAAAATGAGCAGTGTTTCTTTGGTAATAAATCTTAAGTTTTTTGAAGGAATGATCCTATTGATTTTGTCCCTCCACCCACTTATGCCAAGAGTTTTTATTTTTAATGCCGTAAATCTCTTATTAAGTGGATTGTCTTAGGGGTCATCTATTAACTTTCCTCCAGTTGAGGAGAGCCCTCCTGAAGTCCCACTACTGTCACTTGATTAACTGTTTTTTTCTCCATTATTGGTTCTGCACACTATCGGGTATTATTCCCATTCCACATGTTAATATCACAGCTTTTAAAGTGTTCATATTCCATGCCAGCTTTGTGTGTGTGTGTGTGTGCGTGCGTGTGTGCACGCACGCGCATGTGGGTGTTGGTGTCCAGAAAAAGCTTAAGTGTTTCCCTTGCCAAGAGTTCATCATTCTGACGTTCAAAGTCAGAGTCCAGAACAGCAGATCCTGTTATTATACACCATCTGCATCACTAGCTGTTCATTTCCTATATATTTCTTCCCTTTCCAAAGTTAAAGGATTCAACTCTAGTGAGAAATCAAAAGCACTTATGCCCCCAATGTGCCCCGTGGGACTTACAAGTACTGGGAGTCCAGTCCTCCTTGATTTTTATTACATTTTTACCATACAGTAATTAATAGGCACTAGTGGTGTTCCATGAATTTGCTGTTTAGGGACATTTTCCATTGTTAATCCTGGTTTTAACTTATTGTAGGTTTTAAGTTGTTTGTGCTGTATACACCTGTAATCCCAACAGTCTGGCAGGCTGACTCACGCGGAGCCCAGGTTGGAGCCCAGCCTGGTCAATTTAGCAACTTAGCGAGACTCTGTCCAAATGAAAATAGAAGGGAAGAGGAAGAAAGGAAAGGAGAAAAAGAGAAGAGAAGGGAGGAAGATAAGAGAGAAGAGCAGGCTGGAGATGTAGTTGAGTGCAAAGGTCCTGGCTTTGCGTTAAGATTGTAAAGATGGCAGCTTGTGAAGACTGAGCATTGTGGACAGAGTTTTTACACTTGGTCCTTTGTCTTCCAGGGTAGATGATAAGTGATGAAGAATTAGTGTCTCTGTCCTTGAGGTTTCCTAATCCCTAGGGTGGATCTTTATAAACAGAGAGCAGGGAAGGACTGTGCTTCATATTACTGGCTCTTGATTCATTTAGCCATTTACTCAACCAATATTTACCAGTGTTTTTCAGGCCTTGCCCTCAGAGGAGAGTACTTGTTGAGTGGTGAATTAAGAAATAATTTTATCATTTCAGTTTTACATTTCTCTGTTTATGCCTATGGAACAATTCATTTGAATCTAGTACAGTTGTCAGAGCTGCCTAAAGTAATATTAAGTGCTAACTCTCTTAGCCTTGCGATAAATATCGGTGGAGATGTCCCACAGCTGCTTCACGGTTTGATGGATTCAGTAAACCTATTAGGGTGCTCTTCACAGCGAGTCTCAGTCTTACCACTGTCAACATAAGGGATACATTGCTTTGCATCACCGGGTTCAAGAGTTGGAAGCTTCTGGTTTTATTCATCCCACAGCCTAGCAGGGTCATCAAAGACCCAACATTGTTCTGCCCCTTCCGCTCTTCTGTCCACACTTCAGCTTTTCCACAGGGCATTCCCTGGGCCCAGGAACCCTCTGGTTTTTTAAAGTTCATGTCCAACAGAAAGGAGTGAGCTGTGCCTCCAAGTGTGGGATTTCCATTCAGTCTGATGGGGCCATCTTTGTTCTGGTGACCTTGACCAAATAATTCCACCAGGGCACGGTGTCCACAGGTTGGCTTAAGCGTCATAATGAATTCATCCCTTGGAGCTTGGCTGTGCCCTGTGTTCCACTGGGAAGAAAGAAAGAAAAGCGTTTTGGGTAAGCAGCCAACAGAGACTGCTGCAGTGTCAGCAGCAGCATCACATCTTGGTGGGAAAAAAAATGAGTTACGTACATTGGAGTCAACTTAAAAATTTTTTTAAAAATTTATTAGTACATATTTACAGTACAGAGTGGAGTCAACTTTTAACAGTAAAATGTTCGTGACAGGTAGGTAGAAGTATTTTATTGATGGCAGAATCTGCAGCACCTTGAAGGTCAGCTGAAACCCCATGTTATTTCTCCACAGTCATTAACACACAAATGCCCAGCCTTTTCCAAACTTCTTGGTGACCTGGTCCTACCATGATACCTGCAGAATCGAGCAGCTTAATTTGTAACATGGGCTTGAATTTTAATTGCGCTCCATTTGCATCTGTTGAAAACATGGTAATTAGGTATGTCTTAATTGCGGAATGACTGTGCTGTGTGAAAGAGAAATAAGCAGCTTCATGCATTGCTTTCTTTAAAAAAAGAAACTTGAAAAGTACCTGTCTTTAGAGGTAATCACATGGGGAAGTGGGTGAAAGTTCAATATGGAGAGTAGGATAAAACAGGCAGAAATGTGGTCAAAAATAGGTATTTCTATTTGGAAGGAGATAATCATCTTGCTTTGTTCAGGCTATCTTGAAAAGGAAAGTAAATGATCTGTAAAGATGAACAAAATTAAAATGGAAAACATCAGAATTTATACAACATTTAAAAATAGTAAATTGTCTAAATTTAAGTTTATGATTAGTTCTTGTACTATAATTTACCATATGAACACAATAGAGCAAGTCATTTATGCTGATATATTACTAGTACTTTTCTTAGTTGAAAAACTGTTCACACGAATGTTTTGTGGGTTTTTTTAGCCTAAGGGAATAAAAATATTTTATGACCTTTATAATAAAGCTAGTATTACAAGTACAAAGCCTGGTTTTAAAATTTTGAGTCTGACTAGCATATCAGTGACTTTGAATATGTATATATTTTTTTCAAAAATTAAACATATGTAGCCAATTTATTTGAGCTTTTATAAGCCACAGCTTTTACATAAGGGCAGGGTAAAGTGAGAGATTCTTATTTTTTCTTTATCAAGCAATTTCCAAGTTTAAAGCATATATAAGATGTGATATTCTAAAAGAACATCTTATGTTTGTACATATGAAGCTCTATATTGCTAAATATTTTTAATTAGTTGGCATTCAAAAGCATTAGTTACATCAGTACACCCCCAGTAGAGTTCTGGGATAATGTATTATCTAAATTAGAACAAGCATAAAGAATTCTCAATATGCAGATATCATTTTGATCAGTCCACTTGCTCGGGGCAGGAAAGGGAAGTAGTTTTCATTTTATAAGATGAGGTTACAAAACCCAGAGTTAATAAATGATTTAATACTTTCTGTATTTCACCCAATTTAGAAAATAAGTTGCATTACATCAGAAAATTATTGGAAATATGAAAAAAATTGGCAACAAACATGGCTTCAGCATATAGTGAGTTGTGCAGGCACTGCCTTTATTCTGTGGCTGAGCCAGGAGCAGACATATGCCCCTTGAACTCCTGCCAAAAGTATTAGGCAGAAACTAACAGAATCGCTGCTGATACTTCCATTCATGATTTATGATAATGGTTGCTGTGCGAGACTAACTCATTTACATTTATTGAGCTCATTTTTTTGTTTATCATTTCAGACATTGTAGAGGGTCGTAAAATCCATTACACGATACATACAGCACTAACAATAACAGTGTCAGAACATACCAGAAACCAATTAGTGCTATGCCAAATGCAGTGGGGATCCCTGGCGTTATTGTGGCTGGGTTCTGGGTGGTTTTGTCACGCTTGAGTAGAGAAGAGGAGGCATTTTCCTGAGGGTGGAGGGATGTTGGTATTCAGAAACTGGATAGAAGTTTGGTTGGGAAAAGTCATTGGTCGGGGCTTAACAGTAGTCTTTCATGTTATTAGGCATTTATTTGCATCTGCTGTCTGCCTGGCTGTCCTTTTTTTAGGAGTGTGGAGGATGGGAGGCAGTCGTGTAAGAGATAGCATATGAGAAGTGCAACGGGAAGGTATTGTACAAAGAGCCATGAGAATATAAAGCTGGTTGCCATTCAGGAATTGTAGAACATTCACTAGTATCTACTTAGCCTACTTGACTACACCTACAGTTGTAGGCTTTATACCTTTGGAGAATTGTTTTATAACAGTTTGCTCAATTATCTTGAATCTGGGCCCACATGTATTCCCAAAAAGTTGAAGCAGTGGTCTACAAATGGAGCACAGCCATGTCCAAGGGTACTAGACAAGACCCTGCAGTGCTGCTTAAACTATTATTTGCATTCTCTTGGGGAGCTGCCATTTGAAAAGACTACACCTAATTAGCAAGCCCTAGGCTAGTCAGCCAGGTTATTTTTCCGTGCTCTGAGCATGCCACAAAATATAGGGGGATCCCAAGATTTCTCAGGTCACTTTCATGGGTAGTAGCCTTTCCAGAGCCTGCTGTGTTCATTTGTGGTGGTTTCCTGGGTATGTTCATCCTTATGAGCCGCAAGTGACAGCCTTAAATGACCACACAAGACTGACAATAGGTTTCTGAAATGGAACACCAGCTTCTGGAATTCTCCTCTAGGAAAGAGCACATGAACACATGCTGTGTGGAGCATGGAACTGAGCATTCCCAAATGTAATTATCAAAGAAATGCGGGAAGGTCTTGCTGGGGCCCCACTGCACAGTGATACCATGGCAGACGTGGTAGCCTCAGACAGCAAGGGCCCTAAGCCAGTCCAATTAATTGGTCCACACGACCTCCTCGGGACCTTCAGATTTAGACGCAGTGATGTTTTTATTCTGGCTGTACATAGAGAATGACCTGCAGAGACAGGAAATTTGTTGGCTCATGTTTTTAATCAAATATGTCAAGAGAAAGAATTCTGTTCCTTTGTTTTTTATATTATGCAAAATAACCAGAATCTTAAAAAAAAAACCAAGAACAAAAACAAAAGGGTATTACATGAGCCTGACTGAGCCATCCTTGAGTAATTTCTGCTCAGATTTGTGAGTGTTTAATGGCACAGCACTGAGATGGGGAGTGTCGCAGCTAGTCTTACGGTGTGATACTATGTATTGCTGATTCAGAGAGACAAGCCAGTGTTTCTCTTAAGATACATAAATTTGATTTTGAGGTCCCTTCTTTGTACAAGATTGAGATGATGTAACTGTATTATTTGACTCGGTATTACTAGAAACTAAAAAACATTGATCCGTACTTTGTTCATTATGGAAGAAAGTGACTTTTGAATTCAAGAAGTCATCTGAAGCCCCCAACATTCTTACTGTATTTGGAAGGTAATCTTGGGCAACGAATCTCAGCACAGCTTTCTTCGAATCACTGTTACTCTGTGCATCCATGCTTCTTACTTGATAGGGAAATTTTAAAGAGGAAGCCTACTTTAGTTGTTGTTCTTCCAACTGCAAAAGGCCAGGGTATTGCTTTGCCCTTGGACCATTTGTCTAAAGTGCTGGCTCAGGGAACGGAGCCTCACGCCTGCCATTGTACAGGTGAGTGTGCAACATTGTTGAGGGTTGGAAGATGTAGAACATATAGCAGCATTTGCAGCATTTACTTGGGGTGTTTGGTCTCGTGCAGTAACAGTGTAATGAAAAGTTACAGAGGCCACGAGGCTCTGTTGTAGCTATTGAAAGGAAAATCCTCTCTCGTGTGTCCAGAAGTCTGATGTGAACAGCTGGGGGCCTGGGATAGGAGTGCTTTGCTGCCACTGGTGTGCCCACTTGTGAGTGGTGTAGGTTAGCAAGTTAATGAGGGCCAGAGTGCAACTACCTTCTGCTTAACCGAGGAGCAAGGAAGCCAGGCCAGGAGCAGGGGCTTCTTGTTTTGTTTGTATTTTATAAACTAGCACATAGGACCCTGCCGAGCCGTTCAGCCAGGAGGCTGCTTCCCCGGGGCTCGGGGTGCCCAGCTCCAGGCAGGGCACAGGGCCACTCCATGCCCCCTTCAAATGCCGTCAGCCTTGGGCAGCTTTGCCACCTACGCTGATGGCATGGCCGTTTCCTTGTTGAAAATGGGCAAAGTCAAGTCCTCCTGTGTGTTTTAATCCCCTGTCATTTTGTTTCTGTCCCTCAGTGTGCTGTCTAATTTTGTTTTCTTTCTTTCAAGTGGAAGAAGACACGGAAGAAAGCTCGCGATCAGGGAGAGAGTCTGTCTCCACAGCCAGCGACCAGCCGTCCCGCTCTCTGGAGAGACACATGAATGGCAGCCAAGAGAAAGGGGACAAGGCCGATAGGAGAAAGGACAAAGCCGGAAAGGAGAAGAGGAAAGATGGAGAAAAGGACAAGGATAAAAGGAAAGCCAAGAAGGGGATGCTGAAGGGCTTGGGAGACATGTTCAGGTAAGTGTGCGTTGGCCCTGAGCAGAACGTCCCTTCATAGGCAGCCGCGCGTGGCCGGACGGACGCTGGGAGGTGCACCTTCGGGTGTGAGCGCATCCTGCTGTCTGTGCTGCCCGTTGTGGCGAAACACTGTTCCAGGGCACAGCGCTGTGTGGAGCGGGGTCGGCTGGAAGACTCGTTCCAGGTCCGGGCGTAGCTCCTGCCGCTGACCTTGCTGTGGTCTCGCTGTGGTCCCTTCTGGCGGTTCTCACCAGCCTTGGGGACATGGCAGACTCCGCACCAGGCCCCCTTCCCCCTTCCCCTGGACGAAAAGCCCCATCGAGACAAAGGGCTATTAAAACAGTGTTTGTTCTTTCCTGTGTGGGAACAATGGTTCATTATTTAAATTTAACATAGAGCTCAAGTTAGTGGTAGCATTTAAAGGTTCATTAATAACAAGTCTAATAAAAAAATGTTACAGATAGAGCTTCAATTAAGATGTGTTGATTAATTTAATACTTATGACTTCAGTCTGTAACGATTTCATTAAATGTAGTCGCTGGCTGTTCCTTGACAGTTGTTTTTGTGTCCCTAAATTATACTCCGGGATTACTTAGCATATCATTTTTTACAAATCACTGCTATACAATAAAAGTGACAAGTTGTTCAGAAGTTTCACTGAGACTCCACATAAATGTTCATGGAAGGTGATTTATAATATTCAGGCATTTAATGTTAAATATGAAGATTGCTTGATTGTTCCATAAATTCAGCCCCTAAATATATCAAGATGATGGTTTCAAATTGAGAACATACAGCACAGCCTCTTGGCTCTTCAAGAAGTAGCTATCCTGCGTTATGAATCCCTTCCTTTTAACTTGTTTTTTATTGCACAATGCGAACAAGAGTTTTAATTTTCATGGAATTCCTTGATTTACGCCCCTCGGGTTGACCTCAGTAATGATTTGGGGCATCATAGAAATGTGAGGCCTGGAAAGTCCAGGAATAGCAGCCCAGCCTGAGGTCCTCACCACTCAAGATGCCTTCTATAGGTGTCGGACAAAATCAATCCGTGGCTGAGGGCAGCAGTAGGCTCATATTGACACAAAGCCTGGGCAATATTATCTTTAATGTAAATAATATTGTATTTCTGTCTCGGTGCTTCAGAACATTGGGCTCTTCGTAGTTGTTCTTTTTTATATATGGCTCCTCTGAATGCATTTTCAGTGAGGTCATCATTCTTCATTATGTCCACCTCCAAAAATATTTACAGATTGACACTGCTCTGCGACGTTATTTCCGCTCCTGTGTCAGCCAAGGGGTTTTCCCTTCTGTGTATGCATGCAAAAGAAGAGCTCACAAACCGCACAGACATCAGGCTGCTGCCCATCACTTAAAATTTAAGGAATTTGTATGACTGTCTTCTTTAAATTTGAGAATAAGCAGTGGAAGAAGACCTCCCTGAGACTTAGGTATAGCTCCATTCCTAGAGGCACTCCTGACGTTTCTGGGAACCTATGGCTTGTTCATTTTCTCTCATCAGGCTGTGTTTATCTGGTAGACACAGGGCTCTGATTTTGACCTGAATAACAGATAAACAAACTTCTAGTATTTTACAAATTATCATCATCTGCAACTTGCCACTGCAATAGCAGAGGTTTTTATTTTGGGGCAGTGGAGTGGAGAGTGTGGGGCTGATGTGTATTGTTGTAAAGGACCTGGAAGGACACGTGACAGCCCCCTTCCTGATCAGAGCCTTGCAGAGCACTGTGTAGTGTTTTCCTAGATCTAAATCCATTGACTGTACTTCAACCATGAAAGCCCGCACTGTGATAAAGAAGTTGAAGTTTATAATTTCAGAAGCCTTGAAAATTGAAATCTTGAAAATTGAATTCTGTGCTCAGGTACAGGGCTGAAGGTTCTTTTTCTTGTGGTTGCTTTTTAAATGAGGCTGATATTCTCCTAGGGTTTCAGAATGGATGGTAAAAGCATATCATATCTGCACTTCCGTGTCCTGGAATCAGTGGTGTTGGAGTGTGCCCTCATTCTCTGATGAGAGCCAGTTGTTCAGTTTTTAGAAAATTTGCCAACCAGTGCACAGCCATTATTAAAATTTCACTGAATCATATTAAAATCAAAATAATTAATAGTCAAACTTCATCGCATCCCAGATATTTCCCTGTGCTATGACCCCTGCTTCTGAGATGACTGCCCTGCCTTGTGGGTATGTGCTGAGCCCCAAGGGCAGCTCCTGCCCTCCGGCCTCGCTCCGGCTCCAGCTCCTTTGTAAGATGTGTGCCAGCCCTACTGGGAGAACTTCCGCCACGGCGGCTACGAATTCCTCAAAGCAGAGCTTCCTCCCCACGGTGGGAGTGTGAATATATCTCCGCGAAGAGTTGCTGCCTCTGGTCCATAGGCTTGGACAGGGTTTCCTTCCGCCTGGTTACAAACCTCTGCTTCTGGCCTTGGTATCGAGGCTCATCAGAGGCTGCTACTTGAAAACAACTTGAGCATACTCTTAAGCATAAAACAAACTTGTTTTCTGAATGTTAGCTCCTAATCCTGCCTTTACACCATTATTGTATGTCATTAGAATTTGAGAAGCTTCTTGAAGCTTCTTGAGACTTTAAAATCATTTTTAAGCAAACTTCCATGCCTACTGAGTCTGATTATTTGAGACTAATGAAACTTTGGTTGATTCTTCTGTTTTTCTTCCTCTTCCTCCTCTACTTCCTCCTCCTCCTCTTCTTTAACAACCTAGAGGAAGACAATAAGACTTTAAAATGAGTTTCTTCCTTTTTCTTTGTTCTTCTGAGGAAGGTAGGACGTGACTTTTTGAGCAGTGTTGCTTTGAAATTGCTCCATCAAAACATGTCCGCATGGGTCCATTTCTCAGTGCAGTGGGCTGGGGTTCTGGCGACCAGTGCAGGCCTGAGGTGCTGAGCAGCGGTGGGCCTCTATGTGTGGTTTCTGTTTCTGTTTGTGGTTCAGATAACAAAGAGAAAATGGCAAGGGACATTAGATCACTTTCTAAGTAAATGTGGTAGTATATAAGCTTTTTCTCTGTAGTCTGCTTGAAAAAATAGCATGCTTTCCTTTACAAGCAAGCTCACAGGCCCTTCTCCACCTAGCAACCACCCTGATAGCTACCTCTTCCTCCCTTTCTCCCTACCCTCCCTCCGGAATTCCTGCCCCTGCAGGTTTCTCTGACATTTTTGGTTAAATACAACGTGGAGCAAAGAGAGTACCCATATTTGAAAAGGAGGGGATTGATGGTAGGTTGAATAGGTAGTTGTAGTCATTGGCATACACAGAAAACATGGTTTCTTTTTCACACATGGAATGGCAGTCATAAAAAGTCTTAATTATTGATAAATAGCTCTCGGAAAGAATGTTGGGAGTCAGAAGAATCCCTCTTCTGTTTATAAATTATGGAGGCTATGAAGTGCAGAAGCTGCCTTTATGCAAGTTTTAAATCACAAATTTAAATCCACAAGGAATCCAATAACGAATCTAAACTGCCTCGTATTTGTATTAATTTCTCCTTGCACATACTGCCTCCTCTTTGGCACACATGGAGCTCCTGTTGTCTTAATTAAAGTGGCTTTGTGTCTAAGGAACCCGACTGTGCTTGCAACCAGGTAGAAACGACTTTGAACATAACCAGCAGAGCAGAAGGAAGGGCTGAAATTTTGAGTCTTTGTGTATGTTTGATTCTTAGATGCTTGGCTATTCAAATTTTGCACTATAAAACATTGCTGAGAACCCTGCAATTTTATGAGGTTGTCACTAAAGAGAGAAATAAATATGTACTTTAAAAGGAGGAAGAGCAGTTGTTTCATGATTTAAATGTGTGTGTTTTTAAGGAAAGCAGCAGCATTTTTAAGCAACATGTTTTGCCCTTAGTTTCTATCACCAAATAGAAATAACCAACAGGATAATAAAATCCTGTCTCCTCATATATTAAGAATTTAAAGTGATGCGGCCCCTTTTATTCAGCCCTGAAGTAAGCACAGTTTGATATTACTGTTCTGGAGAAATGGAACTATTATGTTGTGAATGTCAGAGAATTGCCAGTGCCCCCATACTGAAGGCTCCTACGAGATGAGGCCTTACGGCACACGTCTCTGATTTCTTTCTTGCTGCTGTCTATATGTGATAACCGAGAGTCTATTGCTTTGGAAAGCTAGGGCTTTCAAAATGTTGCAGTGTTGCCACTACAATTGAATTCTCCAATTACACTTAAAATAATTACCTGGGCCCCTGAAGCATTGTTTCATTCGGTTGAGTAAGAAGAAATAGATAACTTTGTCGGAATCCTTGTTTGGTTGAAATCAGATACACTGCTAGTTTTTCCTTTTTAGAATATGAACATTTTCAGAACACAGTGAACGCTCTAAGATCTTAAAACTTGTGGTGGTGTGGATGGTGCATCTTAGGTCTGAGAGAACAGCAGTCACGTGTTACTGTTGCCCCTGCCCTGTGTTTACTAACTCTGTGTCTAACCGTGTCTCTCGTTTAGCCTTGCCAAACTGAAGCCGGAGAAGAGATGAACAGCAAACCCGGTTCACAATGTCTTGAGCAGCACGTGTTGCACAGTTGTTTGTTTGTTTTTTTAAACCAACAATAAATTGGCTTTCAATGAATTCTTAGTGGCTGTTGACAAATTTTGTTTACGACATCAGCAGTTTTGGTGGCTTAATAATGTCCATGTTAATCAGTTTGGAACTTTTGGATCTTAATTTCCAGCCTGGGGGTTTAAATTACTGCTTCAGAAGGCAGAGGCATTATTTTTTCTATCATTTTTTTATTAGTGCCCCCCCCCCCGCCCCTTCCCAGTAGAAACCGTAGTCATCGCTTTTGCCGTTTTCAAAAATCATCACACACCACGAGGATGTCAGAGTCAGTGCTTCCAAGATTGTGTGAGGTACAGCCTCCGGCCTGATTTCCCATTGAGGCGGCCTGCCTGGGGACAGAGGCAGCTGCCGAATGGACGGAATGAAGGCAGGGAGGTGTGTGGGGTGCAGTAGTTGCCCATTGGACCTGGGGGGAGCTACGACCCAGCAAAGATTGAGGACCAAATGGGCAGGTCTGAAAGGGCTTCTTTGGGCAAGGGGTAATTCCTCTTTGGATTACAAACAAAATATGAGGGCTTAGGGAAATACATTTCTGTACTCAGGGATGGCAAAACCAGCAGGTGTTCCCAGTGCCACTCTGGGAAAGGTGAGATCCCAAGATTTGTGAGGCCACAAATGCCGAGAGCAAATGCTCTTTTAGCCATGGTCCTAGCAAGGATGCCCAGCCAGCTGCTCAGATCCAGACCTGGCCCAGGTACAGCACACGCTGCCTCTCCTTTAGCATGAAGTCTTCATTCACAGTCCCTCCACAGGATTCCAGACAAAGACTGTATTTAGTTAGCTCTGTTTCCTGAAAATGTTAGAATTGAATCCTAATTAAAAATAAACAGGAAGATGAGAACCATTTGATAAAAGGTCTTATGGGGTTGGGTTGAGCGTTTTTGCAAAGGATTTGACTGCTCCACTTGATCGCAGTTTCAAGTCCTGTACTCCCTGAACCCCACCCTGGGAAACCTCACCTGTATCCCAGGAAGGAGGCCCTCCTGACATGGGGTATTTGCTTATGTCAGAAATTTCAGGGCCTGGAGTGTTTTCATGACACAGGCCTAGTTGCCACATTGGTTAGTGTGACCGGTTTCCCATTTGTGAAATTAAATGGCATTCTGTGTGATCTGTAGGGACTGTAGGAATGCAGCCGAAACACACCTGTAGAAAGCCTGTGCCTCTAAGTGAAGCTCAGAAGCAATACTGTGTCATGAAGAGAGAGGGGGGAACAAAGAGAACTTGAGAAGTTTTTTGTAATTGTTTTCTTATTTGTTAGAACAGCTGGTCAGAAAGCAGCTGTGTGTTATATGTGCACACCCTGCATGGTTTTTTGGACGAAGCCTGGAATTTGTAAATCCCAAGAACTTAATATATGCATCTTTTCGTGTGCATTGAAAAAGAAGTTCCAATTTTTTAACACTGGAAAGTAAGTGTGAGACTGACCTCTTAGCAAAAATAAGTTCTGGGGTAGCTGATGCAATATTTTTGAAGTATTCTTCTCTTCCTTGTTAGCACTTTTAACTAGAGACCCCGGCACCTCCAGGATGGCAGCTGACTGCAGAGGAAGCCGGCGGAGGCATGAAGCGCGTCACTAGGCCTTCCCGAGACCTTTCTTGACGTCCTTAACGTTTCTTTTCCACAGACCTGCAGCTTGAATACAGAACGCAGTGTCAAGGATGACACCTGCCTTGCAGACTCTGTAAAGCAAACCTTTTCGTAAAAGAAATTTTTGACAGTTCTGAGATGCTAAGTCAATTTCAATTCCAGGCTGTATAGAAAATGAAATCTTTTTTTCTGCAATTGATGGTGAAAGTTGAAAGCTAGTGACCATTCACTTTCTAATAACATAGGGTAAATAAATACTATTGCACCATTGAAAAGTGTACTAGAAGACAGGCTTGGCTAATGACATTCACCATAATATATATTGGAAATATTCTTTTTTATTTTTTTATTTTTCAGTACTAGGGGCTTAAATCCATTTGCATTGAGCTGAAACTTCAGCTCTTTTAAAAAAAATTTTTTTAGATGCAGTTTTGCTAAGTTTCCCAGCTGGGCTCAAATTAATGATCCTCCTGGCTTTGCCTTCCAAAGTGCTGGGATTACAGGTGTGCATGCCTGGTTCTGAATGCTTTTATTTGTTACCATTAGAGGCTCTATATCTTTTACATTAAATGTAATGGATCAAATACACGTTGTTCCTAAATGTATTTTTATTAAGTCACAAATTATTACATAAAGGTAATTGTTTTATCGTTTCTAACTGTCTTTAAAGAATTCACTGAGGGAATGACCTCTTATTTAAGGGAATGTTGGATGGTTTTCTTCTGACCTGTGTTTAATAATAGATAATTTAGAAACAAAAGACTAAAGTTGGATTCAGTGTCAAATCAGAGTGATACCACCCTGTCTGCCATGGCCCCTTTCCCCTTGCACTGGGCTTTATTGTTGGATCACTAAGCTGCTCATGCTGTGAGCTCAGGCTGGGCTCCCACAGCCCTTTTGCACCCCTCTTTGTGGTGCTGGAGCCTTGCTCAGCAGTGCTTTCTTCTCTCTCTCCTCGTCAGCGACTGTGCTTGCCTTGGATCATCCTCACTGTCCTGCCGTCATTTCCCCATCCTGAAAGCCCCACCTCCTCTCTGGCCGCGACCTCAGTTTCTCCCCTGCCCCTCAGTAAGGCCCTTGGTGACTTTGTGCTGCTCTCTACTGAACTCCTTTCCCTGGGTCCCTCGTCCCACCTGCGCCCCACAAGCTTGCTCCTCCCCCTGCACCAGCCTGAGTCCCTGCGCAGCCTCAGCTTTCCCGGTGCCTCAGTCACTGCTGCTCCCTGAGCTCTCTTTGCCCCCATTGGAGTCTCTTCTACTGCTGTGTTGCACTCTCTCCCTGTATTGGGCAACTCCAGGGCTCAGTCCTTAGTGCCCTCCAGGCCCTCTCTTTTCAGCAACGCAGATGTTGACATTGTCAGGAGGCAGGGCCTCCAGGCTCTTCAGTGCAGTCCAGGGGAGAGGACTCCCCTCTTCACCTCCCGGGCGCCTCCCTTGAATGCTGGGTTTGTAAACCTGGCCGTCTCCTTGCTGTCTCATTCAAGATGTCGATCTGGCAGCCAAAATGTTCCGTGCGCCCCGTCAGTCCCAGACGTTTCCCCAGAACTGCTCTCCTTCGGCGTCTCTCTGTTCTCCGTACATGCCAGTCCCGTGGTTGTACTTGGTTAGCTCCGAAACCAGGCAGTAATCCTGGATGACTACTTTTTCCTTCTGCCACACATTTGATTTGCAAAGGCAGAAGCCCTCTGGTCTGTTTCGAATCCCTATCTTATCCTAGGACTTTTTAGTCCCTGCCCTGAGGCCACCATGACCATGAAGTACCAGCGGGTCACCAGCAGGATCAGAAGTGCGGATCAGTGAGTGACGGAGGACAGCCTTAAATGAACTGGAAAAGCGGAATTCGAACCTGACACAGCGAGTGGGAAGACTGTGGCTCGAGGCCCCGCCTGTTCCCTCTGTGGTCTGGGCAGTGGTTCTTCATCTGAGTCACCCTGGCCACCCTCTGCCCTGAGCCCAAGTCACAGCGTGGGCCCTCCCTCGTCCCTCTCAGGGACACTCGACCTGTGCGGCCTTCTGCCTCACCCCACATTGCAACCCCACGCCCACCCGCGCCTTTGTCGTTGTGTGTCCCCGGGCTGCCGTGTTCCTTTCTGACGCAGCCCACGGCTCCACTCCGGAACCTCAGCATCTTCGCTCGCGTGCCAGCTTTTCAGGGGATCAGTGCAGAATCACAAATCGCACCTCTCCCATCTTCACACCCCACTTTTTGGCCCTGTTTTTCTCATTTGCACTTAGGACGACCTAAGTGGATCAGTCCGCTGGCTGGGTTTGCTACTGAGTGGACGGTGCAGGGAATGTTGGCCCTTCCTTTCTGTCTCCTTAGCAGACCAGTGCATGACCGGTGCATAACCAGTGCCAGCGAGGGAGCAGGGCCTGCTCACGGAACCCCACGCCTCTCCGGAGCCCGAGGAGGCCTCTCTGCAGCTCTGGGCCTGGCTGCACCTCCGAGCGTCTGTCCACTAGTGGTGAAGCCAGTGGGACAGCCCCAGGCTGGGGCCCCTGGGCTGGAGTGCTGAGCCATCAGTTCACACCCTTAGCCCGGGAGGGCGATCCTCACACCATGGCCCGGCAGAACCTGGGGCTGACAGGAATGCAGAAGCGCAGCGTCTGGGCTGACATCAGAATCCAGCTGCCCAGCTCTGGGCTCCGTGTGTGCAGGACAGGCAGGAGGGCGGCACGGTGCCCTGGCTCCCAGAGCGTGCACAGCGAGGCTCTCCTGGCCTCTGCCAGACGCGGGAGCCTGTCTTTTTGTCTGCCTCACTGGAATTCCCCCATTCTTCCTCCCCTCCTTAGCAGGATTCCCTGCAGCTGCCGTTAAACCACCGCCCTACACTCTTGCCTCCATCTGCTTCTGGTGAAATCCAGACTAAGACAAGCATTTGTTGAGCAAGTGAATAAATGAAACACATTTCCGGAGTAAGCGGTGAGCAGTGCATTTGAGAAGTTCTATTTGGAGAAGTCGGTGACTTATGATAAGTTATGCCTGGGCCACTGGCCCCTCTTTGGAGGAGGACATCAATGCCTGGCCTCAGCCTTCCCTCTACGCTGCAACTGAGGAGAGTTTTTATTTTGGTTGATTGTTGAAGTTACCATTTTCTGTGCCATGAATACCCCTAGTGTTTTAAGTATTCTCCAGTGCATTGGACTCAAGAAAAGATGTGGTGATTGCCGAATTAAATCCCCCCCAATCCCCATGGCTGAGGGCTTTATAATCGAGACGTGACAAGTTCAAGCAAGGAGGTAATGCTGACTTTGCCCCACGCATGAATTCCTGAGACATAAAACACTGGGTCCAGGAGATTGTATTGCTAACAGCAGGAGTGTGTTGGATTTGCCCCGTCCAGTGGTATGAGCAGGGGTGAGGGGTCTCCTGCCCCTGCCCCGCCCCGCCCACAGTGGGTGCACAGCAGCTGCCCCCCCCCCCCGGGCCCCGGCCTGAGATCTTTGAGCACACCCCCATGAGGTGTGCATTGCTGGGTAATGACAGCATTGCCTCTAGTTTCTGCTTGCATAACAGCCCTAATACTTAAATGGTAATGTACACGTCCTTCCCCATAACAATTTTAGCCTTAAGAAAGGACAGACTTTACCGTCTGTGTTCATACACAGTCACAGAGACTGAAATGGGCTGAATTGGCTCCACGTGTCCCCACTTGCTGGTCTCTACCCTTCTAGTTAACCTCGAGGCCTGTCCACCTCCACTTCTGGGCCCATATTTCAGATTTTGCTGGGCACTTTGTCCTTCTGACTTCTCCACTGCTGACAGGGGCAGGTCACTGCATGCTGATGCTCCTAGACACACTGGAGAGAACATTTTTTCTTTACCCATTTTATCCCCAGTACAATCCTGGAAGCTGCTATTTTAAGCCCTGTTTTGGGGATGAAGAAACTGAAATGCCGAGGTTTGAGGCAGTGAGCTTACTCACCAGGTCACCCTGTGACAGGAGAGAATAGCCATGCTGGCTGAGAGCACTGCTCTGAGCCCGTTCCTCACCACTATGCTGGGCCAGCTGCACCTTCCTGTCCCCAGGGGTTGCATTGCACTAAAACCTGTGCAGGGACCAGAGTGCTAGGAAATGAATCATGTCATGGGGCACTGCCATGGGGTGTGCTGTGGGAAACAGTCTAGGAGCTTGAGCCTGGCTCTTAAGATTAGATACCACATGCTACATTACATTATTTCTCTAGCTTTTTCCATCTATCTTACTTTCTCTCTAAATGTTTCTTTTTTCTTTTCATTTCTTTCCTCTCTCTCTCTCTCTCTCTCTCTCTCTGTCTCTCTCTCTCTGTCTCTCTCTCACCTACATTCCACCCACTCCTGTTATTCTTTTTTTTTTTGTACCAGGGATTGAACTCAGGACCATGTGCTTTTGAGGCAGACAGTAGAACCAACTGAGCTAAATCCCCGGCCCCAACTCCTGTTATTCTTCAGGATTTTATTGCTAATTCAAAAAGTGCCAAGTCTCCAAGTTCCTGTTCCCTGTAACCTTATGGTTTGTGATGGTGGAGTTCCTACTCTGGTACACTAATGATGATCTTCAAAAAAAGAAGTACCAGTTCTCCTTCTACCTTTTCAAGATGGCCTTAGAGCTTCATAACTGTGCGGCACCTTTCCTGATTTTACACTCTACTTTCTCTTTCCTTACTCTAACTGTCCATACTTCAGCTCTTGTTCTGCCACTGGTCTTCTATTTGTCCCCTATTCAAATCCGCACGGGATCATCCTTCTCTTCCTTGGCCTATGTCTGCTCTCCTCACCTCCGCAGTGATTTTCCTGACCTTCCTGTCCACCTCCAAGCGCGAATGTCGGTGTGTGCAGATCCCAAAGCCACCTGTCCCTCTGCTGACATCCAGGACCTTGGCTCTCCTCGTAGGCTCTGCCCCAGCAGGCTGCTAGGCTCGGGGTCTCTGCCTTGGATCTTCGGTCCTCAAGCTTGGCCTTTGTAACTTCCTACAACTGCCATGTATAGGGAAATAACTTTTGTGCAAATCTTTCTTTCATAACTGATGTTAGCCATTAGAAAAGGATCCCAAGAGTAACCTTCAAATCTTTAGAACTTCAGGTTTCTTTCCTTTTTTAATTGTTTATTTCATTTCAGTGTCTAGGGCTGAGCATGTCTTTCTGTAAAAGTAATGACATCTATTTCAATATCTCAGCATGGGTTGATCTGGAACAGCTACTTTTAAGAAGTAAACTTCAGACCAACTGCAGACAGGTGCTCTGATGGGAAGGGAGTTTTGCTCTGGTTTTCTCTCCCGAGCGTGGCCGTAGGCAGCGGCCCGATGCTGCTTGGAGCACAGTGCAGAGCGTTTGTGATCCTTTCTGCAGACACCAGTGTCTCCTGCCTGTCCTCGCCGTGCCAGGGGGAGGCCACTGCCTTTGACACACTGGGGGTGTGTACATTTGCAGGTGATGGGTCATCGTGTCCCCTTGAAGAGGACCTTTCACTGCCCCTTTCCCAGCTCGGGTGTATGATGTGGCCAGACCCAGGGCCTCCCCCAGGTGGGCGCCTGTGCTAGTGACGGGCAGTTGCCTGGTCCAAGGCTGAGGGGGGACTTCCAGCCCCAATTGCTCCTTGAGGGGACAGCCTTGTTCCCTCACTGTACAGTGCCCGCTTCGACACCACCCTGTCCCCGCAGTGTGACTGAAGTGACCACAGCGGACAGATGCATCCACAGTAAATTCTGCCTGCCTTGCACAACGGCTTCACCTGGGCACTAAAATAAAGCCTGGGCAGTAAAATAAAGCCTGAGCAGTTTGCTAATCACCTGGAAAAACTATTTCTAATGATGAGCAGATGGATTTTTTTCCAAGTTTATAATGTGTTTAATGTTTTTAGTAATTATGAGGTTAAAACCATTCATTTCCTACATTCACCAGTTGCTTACAGAGTGCCTGTTTCATCCCAGGCTTGAGGCGGGTGTCAGGCTTGGCGGAGTGCAGTGAGGTGGCAGGCCCAGGCCTGTGATGTGCAGGGTCTGCTTCGCTGGGCTTCGCCGAAGGCAGGCACAGCAACTGTTCTGGGAACTCGAGCAAGCAGGCTTGGCCCGGCCAGGGAGTCTGCCTCACTCCAGCAAAGGGCCTCAGCAGAGTCAGAGGATGTTTCCAGTCCTCTCCTGAAGGAGATCATGAGGGAAAGGAGTATTCTGCGTCAGTGAAGTGGAACTTTACTTTTGGTATCATCCGTAGTGAGAAATACATTTTCTCTTGCAATCCAGTGTACGTACAGCACGCGTAAATAATTTTAGTTACAAGCATTTTGAGAAGGAGCCCTTGCCCTGCTCTGTGTGATGCCCTCCACTGCGTTCTGCTAAGGGGAAGTAAAATGTAACAAGAGTTACATTGCCTGGGTTCAGATCTCGGCTGTACACTCAGCCCTGGATTTGGGGCAAGTTACTTCTTTGTACTCTGATATCTTGGTTGTGAAGTTTGTCCACCAACGCTGCCTACCTCACGGGGCTGTTTAAGTTCTGGAATGAGTCACAGCATTTTAGAACTACTCCTGGTACCGCGTACTGAGGAGATACTGCCTGCTGCCACTGTTACAGTTAGTTTATAATTCAGTTTTAAATAATGCAAGGTGAGTCCCACCAAATGCACATTCAAGAGCTGTAGTGTGTTTTCACAGGCAGTTTGAACAGTGCTCGTGTGGTGGTGAGAATCCTCTAGACTTACGAGGCAGCATTGGAGAGGCAGGCGGCTTCTCATTTCAGACTCAGGATAGAGCCGGCCCTTACCCTGAATACCACGGGCAGCCCCTCCAGAGAAGGGCTTGATAAAATGAATGATTTTTAGAACGTTGGAAGAGTCTCTTGACCACAGTGCATTGAAAGAACTGTGAACCATAGCTCTGGGAGGCTGGGATCCTGGTAGGTGGTGTTGCAGACATTGGAGCCCATGGGGACAGTGGCATCCGGGGCATGCCGTTGATTGCATGTAGCAAACAAAGAGGGGGAGAGAACCGTAAGAAATAATTCCCAGGGTTTCGGCCTGATGAGCTGGATAGATAGGCAGTTAGGAGAAAACACAGGAGGACGGTCCGTATGGAGGCAGGTGTGACATGGTGAATCCCATATGTCTGATGACGGGTGGTTTTGGATGTGCCAGAGGTGTAAGCAGATAGTGGAAGCCATGGCAGTGTGTGTGGAGAGGGCTGGCAGAGAAATACGCGTGGCAGCACAAGTAGCAAGCAAAGGCCATGGATCTGAGTGCCCTGGGGTATCAGGGTAGTGCAGGGCAGGGGCTGGGGCCCAGGGGCCACTGCAGAGAGGAGGAAACAGAAAGAGCATGGTCCCGGAAGCCACAAGAGCAAGGCTGCGTGTGTCCCTGACCAGAAGGCAGTGGTCTGCATGTTCTTGCCGAGGGGCCACGTGTCCTCCTGGCCAGGACATGCAGCGTCCAGGGCTGGCGTGGAGCCAGAGGCAGGAGAATCTCAGAGGATAGTGTCCCTGCATGCTGGGGACATCAGATGCTAGTTCATTAATTTAAGAAACAAAGATTTTTTTCCACACTCGTTGCATTACCATAAAACCAAATCTCCACATTTTTTGAGGAGTGGAAGTGATATTTTAAGTGACATATTAATCTCAAATGCAGATTTTCACAAAGGATTGTGGAATTTAGGATAAGAGTTTGTTTGTTTTGCAGTAATGGGAATTGAACTCAGGGCTTTCTCACTAATTTACATCCCCATCCCTTATTTTTTATTTTTGAGGCAGGGTTGTTCAGGCTGGGCTCTGGTTTTTGGTTATCCTGCCTCAGCCTCCTACAGTGCGGGGATTACAGGCATGCTTCACAATGCCTGGCTGAGGAGTTCATTTTTAGGTAAAGCATGATGGCACACGCCCATATTCCCAGTACTCTGGGAGGCTGAGGCAGAAGGATCAAAAGTTTGAGCCCTAGGACCGGGGATTTAGCTCAGTGGTGCTGCCACCTGCCTCGCAAGCACAAGGTCCCGAGTTCGATCTCTGGTACCAGAAAAAAGAAAAATTTGAGCCCAGCCTTGGCAGCCCTGCCTTAAAAATAAAAAATATAAAGGGCTGGGGGTGTAGCTCAGGTGAGGGCCCTTGGTTCAATTCCCAGTACTGCAAAAAGTACTGAAAAACCACGTTAGTGACTGACATTGCTGGCTGTTGGTCACCTCTGCCCTTCAGCGGTAAGGGAATTCTTCATTCTCTCTCTATTTTCCTTTGCTCTCCTGTGCAGGCCACCCAGGACTTCCCAGGGTGGCTGTGGGGTCAGGGTCCCCTGGTCATGGCAGTCAGCTACCTGGTTCCAGACTTCGGTTATGTTTACACAACAAGAAATGTACTTAGGTCAGATAAACCCTATGTAATTGACCTATACCAACTTTCAAGTTACCTTTCTTCGAAAGCCTTTTTGAAAACGTTGTGATAATTAACCATTCTACTGGGTAAGAGGGCCTTGACTCTACTCCTGTATGCTTCCAGACTGTTTTCCGAGGGCCTGTTTTCCTGAGGGTCATGAATGCCTCTATTCTTTTGGCTTCAAAAACTTGCAGTAAACTATGATTTTCAGATGAGTCTGTTTTTAAGGCCAGTGTTCATTTTTGTATTCTATCCAAGTTCATATAAAGTTCTTGGGATGTTCAAACTATCAGTGCTTTGATATGCACTACTAAAATTAATGTATTGAACATGCTCATGATTTTCACTTGTTTTGTTTTTCTAAAGGCTTCATAGCTGTGCCCTGCCTGTATGTGTCTTTTTAAAAAACTATTATTTTTATATTCACTTTTAATTTCATAGATCATTCTATGAATTATGTACTTTATTGTCACTGCATTAAAAATTTAGTTTCTTTCTGGAAATGTATTTCCCAGCAAAGTAGAGAATTTTATGTATTTCTCCTTGTGACACAATTTTAATTTCTATTTTCAGTAGTAAAACTTAGGAACAATTATTTTTTAAAAAGGTAGGAAATGTAATAAATTTCTTGCTTGTTAAGAGATAGCACTACAGTCTTTAAATGGATTCCCATTAAGACTTTTGATCTTCCTTCTCAGGTAGAGAACACATAGAAAATATAATGATTTTCTTATGAGACTCTTTTTGGAAAGATTCTCTATGCTAACTTTTTTTTTTTTTTTTTGGTTTGGATGTTATTTGTTTTTATTCTCAACCCTGTATGCTTTTCTTTGATTAGACCACTGTCTATTTAGACCGGCAAAACCCCTTTAAAATTACTTTCTTATGTGATGGATGGGCGTTCTGGGACTCACTGCAGCAGGGATTTGGTGTTATTTCCAGTATGTAAGTCAGCAATGGAAAGGGACTTTTGCCTGTTGAGTCACCACCGCTGTCCACTGTCCTTTCAGCGACAGGCAGCTGTCTAGTTAGAAAAGGCTCATAGCCAGAATACCAGAGGGGGAAGCTGGCTGTCCTCACCACTGCAGATCCCCAAATAGCATCGGAAACAATGGGGAGAAAATGAAAATCATCTCTGACTCTTTGGCAGCTGGGCCAGCAGCACTGGGCAGAATGACGGGGCTTTGCTTTGGTGGTTATTTTCACTTCATCTGCTGTTCACCCTAGGGAGGGTGCTGGCTCTTCCCCGCCCCGTTTGCCACCCCAGGTTGACTCTTGAGGCCAACATCTGGAGGAGAAAATGGGTTGCTGGGGATGGGGGAATGACCCAACGAGGTATTGACCTGTGGACGGGATCATCTACAGAGATATTGCCAAGAAATCCTCTCATCTCTCACCGGGAAGCCAAACACTGGAAAGGAATTGCATCTTTTTGCCTTCTTACCTCCCTCTGTGTCTGTGTCTGTGAGAAATCGTTGTGAATGGAGCACAGACCTCAACAACTATGGCTTGGACAAACCAGGCTTTCATTTCTCCTCTTTAAGGAAGTCTGGAGGTTGGTGGCCTGAGCCCCGTGTGACAGTCCCAGAGCATTAGCAGTGCCACTACATCCTTAGTATGTGTCTTACTGTTTGGCAAATGGTAGCAAAAACATAAATCATACTATTCACCATCTTAACTCTTTCTGAATGGGTAGTTCAGTGGCCCGTGCTTTAAGTACGTTCACACGGTCACGCAAACCATCGCTGCGGGCCATTCCAGAATTATTTCATCTTGCGGTATGAAACTCTGTACCTGTTAAACCCTAACTCCCATTTCCCTCCTCTCCCATCTCACTTTGCACCTCTATACATTTGACGCCACAGCCCTCATATAAGGAAAAGGCTGCAGCATTTATCTTTTTGTCACTGGTTGTTTACTGCAGTGTCCTCAGGCTTTCACTCACATTTGGCATGTGTCAGAATTTCCTTCCTTTTAAGGCAGAATAATATTCCATGGAATGTATGTATCCCAGTGTGTTTATCAGTTCACCCTTCCTTGGACACCTTGCCGTTGTGGGTAACGCTGTGAAAATATGGGTGTCTTAACACACATTTTCATCCCTTGCGTAACTTGCTGCTTAGAGCTGTGTCTGTCCCATCCACATTCACAGAAGGAGGGAGGAGGAAGGGGAAGAGCTTTTCTGTAAGTGTCACAGGTCAGTTTCTAGGAAGCAGAAGTGAGGGGAACAGGGAAGGCTGGGAATGCAGCTCAGTGGTAGAGGGTTTGCCTAGTACGCCGCTCAGCGAATGGCAGTGATAGTGATCTAGTTACTGCTTACTGCACGCTGTGTGTGCTGCCCATGATGTGCATTTCCTTTAGCCCTGGGAGGTGGGTGCCAGTGACTGAAGGAGACACTGAGTTCACAGGAGCTCAGGGAGTTGTGCAGCTTCAAGCCTCAGAGGCCAGGATCCTCACTCCTGACTGCCGTCTTCCATCTCTGCTCCTGTTTCTGTGGGAAGCTGGGAATTGTAGTTCTACTCCACCGCCTGCATCATGCTGTTGAGGTCAGGAGGAGACAGACACCAGGTAGGTGGCCAGCAGTGCCTACTCCGGGAGCCGCCTGTGGACACTGAGTAGCTGGTGCTCTGGGCGCGTGCTAGCCAGCACTGACCCTCTGGCTGGGTCTGTTGGTCTGACCAGAGGTGGAAGACAGTGTAGCAGCCACTCAGTGGTCCTGATCTTCCAAACACAGGGACCAGAAGTGGCCAGTGACCAGTGATTTTCTGATTTGAGAATGCAAGCTTTGAGTCACGGATTGTGTTGGCTGTGGCTCCGTCTCCAGATGTGCTCTTGTTCTGGCTGGCCCACTCATTCGTGTGCTGTGCTCCGGTGCAGTAACATGCCAGATCACGTCACCTGCGTTCCTCATGTGGCCCTAACCACCTCATTAGAGGACAGCTTCCTTCTCTGTGCTGAGGAAGTAGTGCTGGCGAGCAGTGTACTTAGCACCATTCTTTGAATCGGATCCTCTTTATTTTTTGTGGTCCTGAGAACTGAACCCAGAGAATACTGAGCTGCATCCCTTCCTTCTTTTGAGGCAAGGTCTTGCTAAAGTGTCAAGGCCGGCCTCACAGGTGCAGTTCTATGCTGTCTGCCTCCCGAGTAGCCTGGTTTACAGGTATTTTAACCCTGGCCAAGTAGCTGCCAGTTCCTAGGGTTTTGCCCTGTAGGAGATGTTTGGTAGTGTCTGTCATGTTTGGTTGTCACAGGATGGAAGAGACACTAGTCAAATTTGGTAGAGAGGCTATGGAGGCCTGTGATGCTAAAAGTCCTTCCATGGCAAAGGATGTCTGGCCCCAAATTCCAGTAGTGCGAGGTTGACAGTGTCTGCCCCATCCATCTCGGTGGCCCGAGAGTGCTTCTAATTCAGTTTGTAATCTTAAGGAATTACCCAGATGCTTTGCTATTTTTCTGTCTGATTGTTTTCAAGTCTTATCCGGCAGCAGCAGGTACTGATGGGGATTCTGTGTTGAGGAGCAGGTGCATTTTGGTGAAATGGATCAACATTTTATTTACCGCTTTCAGGTATTTTACAGTCTAGTTGGTTTTATACCATTTAGGTGTTTATGATGGTGATCCTATATTTCACTTTAAGTGCAATTTTACTGTAATAAAGAGATTTTACTTCATGAACTCTTAATGTGTAAGCCAGCGGTGAGCGCACAGTAAAGCAGAGGATCTGAGGTGAACCTTGGAGAAGAGAGGAGAGAGTACTGTAGTGGGGAGAAGTTAAGATTTAAGAGTTTGAAGCCCCCTTTCCCAATCTCTGGTACTGGACCTCACCAGCCTTAGTCGTTTCATTTCCACTTTCTTCCCATTTAATTAAGAACTAAATGAAATAATCATATAGAAAGCTTTTAAAATTTTAAGATGCTCTGTGTTCAGGTTATTTGTTAAGTTACTTTCTCATGGGGATTTTCCCCCTTACTTTATTCCTGAGTTATTTTTAGGTAGATAATCTGAACTCGATGACTAAAAATGATACGTGGTCTGGAAGTGGCAGTGCACACCTGTAATCTCAGCACACTGGGAGACTGAGGCTCAAAAGGAGGATCAAAAGTTTGAGGCCAAGCCTGGGCAACTTAGCAAGACCCTGTCTCAAAATAAAAAAAACGAGCTGTGTTGTAGCACAGGGCAAAAACCCTGGGTTCAATGATAGTGCTACAGAAAAAAAAAGATATGTGGGTATTATCTCCCCTTTGAAAGTTATACACATGCCATTCTAAGTGAAGTTCATTTTGCTAATATAACATGATTACACACATTAGTTTATAAAAGATGGTTTCTGACTTCAGCCAGGCAGAGCGACGTAAGGATACCCCGTGAGTCCCAGCTAGAACTGGGAAGCTTGACCATTTAGACTGGTACCAGTGGCATGGCCTCTTCTGGTTCCAGCATTGCACCTTGGATAACACAGTGAAAAGTGTGCTTTCACAGAGCGTTGTCTTTACTTGTGATCTCCAGTGAGTCAGTCCAGCGTCTGAGATCATGCAGCTTGCAGTGCAGGTGTGGCTGTCCCAAGAAGATAGAAATGATTAGGGATGAGACCAGAGCACAAATCAACAAGTTCTATATTTGAACCTTTATGGAACTATTTAGACAAAGAAGGAAGAATGTGGAGGTTTGACATCCATCAAATTTCATGGTTCCTCTCATATGAGGGGCAAGTGGCCTGGAGGTGTGTCTGCATTTCCTTGTTGTAATCCTTTGTTGCTCCATCCCTGAAACCATGCCTGGACTGGATACTAGTTACCAGCTGGGTTCTCCATTGCAGCTGAGTCATAAATAATATCCAGAACAGTGTACCTGGGAGAGTGAAACCATAGCCCAGAGCAGAGCCATTGCCAGCGTTTGGGGTCACACATCACATTCTGTTCGTGTTACACTTTCCAGGGTCCAGAATGCAGGATGCAAAGATCAAAGGTGATGACTTTAGCCAGAGTGTGACCTCTAGTCTCTTGTTCTTTAAGAGGGCCGTGTGGTTCCTGCAGACAGTGGTGTCTGTGTCCCAGCTTTGGGTAATCCTCTGTGGGGCTCCGTTGCTCTTCCTCATTCTGAGAATTCCATGTAGCCTCTGGTTCCTGGCAGTTAGCCTGCAGAGCTGGTCTGCTGGGCCTTGCAGAAACACATCAGCTCTTAAAAGAGTATCTGAATATGCAAATCAACTTAAAGATAAAACCAATAAGAGCTACACCCCTTAATTTATTCTGTGGAGAGCGTTCTCTAAGAAATGTAAATCAACAGAAATTGTTTCCTATAATCGACAGAAAAAAGTGCTGACTGACATCTTAACTTTATGGATAATGAGATCTTTGGGGAAGTTTTCATCTTTCAAAGTTTCCAGGAGCTATGCAAAAGTTCTGAGACTTTTTTTTTTGAACTTCAATGACCATTTTATCTTTTTTTGTAACTTTCATCTACTCTACAAGCAATGAAGGGTAAGAAAGCACTCGAGGATGTTCAGCGGCTGTAACCAACATATCTCTTTATATCAGTGATTAAAAGATACAGTTTGATTCCCAGTGCATGTTTAATTGAGGTCAAATTCCTAAATCAAAAAATAAATCTTTTCAGGTGCATGTATTTGCATAGTATCAGGAGCATTTTCAACCTGGATGCCAGTTTGAGTATTAGATAGGCAAATGGTAATAGAAATTACTAGGATTCTCTTTGTTATTGACTACTCCTCATTCTTTGTCCTAAAAGCAAAAGGTGTGTAGCAGAATACCCTTTTACCTTTTACTTTTTCAACTGCATGTGTTTTCTGCGACTTAGGTTGTATTAGCATTTCTTGTGGGGACTGCCTTTGGGGCAGGACCACTTACTAAATTGTTCCCAATGCCCTAGGAAAAGGAAAACCATGGAAACCAGATGTAGGGTATGATTATTTGCCTCTGACCTGGCAAAGTGTTTGGTGGAACAAAAGAAGCTTAATAGAAATGCTCAAATTGACCCTTCTCATCACTTGGGCTGCTTTGAGCTCAATCAATCTCTCATTATTATCAGAGTTATTCGCACAAAGGCAGCCACGATAGTATTTTTCATAATCACTCCTTGAGCCAAATGTAATTTGCAATTTGTGGCATTGTATTATGAAACAATAATGCATTAAAATGAACAGAGCAAGAATTAAGAGTGTAGTGCTGAAGAAAAGACCCAGTGCTGGAGTTAGTGAGAGGGACTCTCTAGATCTGTTTAAGTGGACAGGGCTGATTTCAGCATCAGATTAAGCATTTAGAAAAATCAGAATTATGTGTTATTTTTGCTGAGTTTATATATGAATGTGTACGTATGTATATGTGTCTATTATAATAAAGTCAGTGCAATTAGAGGAGAAACAAAATGTAATCTGCATACTGTTGGCATTTGGATCTCAGGGTTGTGGGGTTAGTGTGGCTTGATTACCTGTGTGGATATGATTTGAAGAATGACCAAAACGTGCTATGGAGCATAAATTACTAATTGACCTCTTTTTACAGAGAGGGAGTTTATTTGGCCCTGCAGAAATGGTCCTGCAGTCTGAGAGTCGCTGGTCCTTGGAAAGCTTTGGCATCATAATTAAGATCCACTTTCACTCATCTGTTCTCACTTTACTCAAATGGTTTTAAGTGTAGGTTACAAGAACCATTTCCGTCATTTACTCCTGTATCTGTGTTCACAAGGGTCACTGTGTTTGCCCCTCACCGCTTTACGTCTTTATGTCTAAGTCCCAGTTTTTGTGTTTCTTTTGTTTGTTTGGAATTTGTCTTGTAGATCTTTGCCATTTACAGTGATTCTTAAAAAGTTGAAATTGATTCTCTGCTAGGTTTCTTTCCTTCCCTTCTAGTTGCACTTCCCTATTATTGTTTTACTATTTCTTTGTTCGGGGGCCCGTCTGCGAGGCCTCATGGTTGATGAGAGAGCAGAGGTGGAGACCTTACAGGACACCAAATGTGACCCTCAAGACTGTGCATCTAAGGCTGGTGTAGCACTGTTAAGTAGAAGCTATTTTTTTTTTTTTTAAAGTCACTTCTTTTTTTCCTGCATGCCAAGCAACACAAATTTAGTTTATTAAATCTAATCAGACTAGCGCTGATGAAAACTATACACAATCAAATGATGATTCTCAAGTTTGTGAATTTCCTTTTAAAGAGAACCCCTGCTAAACGCCGCGGACTTAAAACCTCTCCCTGTCTCACAAAAGCACCATGGAGTTGTCATGTCCCCTTCCTCTCCGGCTCCCTTCTCATCACTGTTGATTACCAAGATGCTTCTTGCCGAAATAGGAGCTTTCTGCTTTTCATAATCAGCCTCCGTTTCCTTGATTCATTCAGCGTTGTCACAATCTACTGCTGAGCAAATCAGGGCCCTTTCATGGCAATGATTTCTTAAAATGTCCCTGAAATATAGACGATCCTGAACAGGGAGGACATAGTAGAAGTGACTTATATTTTTTCCTTCTTCTTATTTGTAAAATGGAGACTGAGGAACAAAAAATACGAAGAGAAACCAAGAGCCTATGACTACAGAAGATAAATGCTTGCAGGGTGTTCCTTACTGTCTTTCCCTCTGTGTGGATGCAGGCAGTTTGGTGCTCCTGGTGTTGCCTGACAGATGATTTTAGCATTTGAAGTGTCCTTGCATTTAGAAACATTGGCAGTGTCCTCTGAAGGGGTGTGTGGGTAGTTTTTTGTGATCCTTTCTAATGGCGAAGAGCAGTTCTTGACTTTATGTTTCATTTCTTGGTCTTTAGGGACAAGTTCCATTCAGGACCTGTGTCCCTTGGACCCAAATGGTGGAAGCCATGCAGGATTTATCACACGTATTTAAACAAGATTTTATCAATCAGCTCTCAGAGTGTAAAGGGATGCAGTGACTGCCTTCAGTTCGGAAGGCTTCTGTGATTCTGGGAGGGGTAGGGAGTTAGGGGTCTGAAGTCTGCCTTGGCCACAGACGCGCTGTGTGACCTGACACATCACTGGATTCCCCTGTGCCTCCCTTAACAGGAGGACGCCAATATCCGCCTCACATGCCGCTGTTAGAATCGATGAGATAAAGTACATAAGAATTCAATAATTCCAGTTAAATGTAATTAAATAATCAAAAGCGCGTTCATCAGGTGCTCAATTATATGCTTCACTTAGGAATTTGTGAACTTCGCACATCTTGGAATTTCATTTTGTCTTAAGAGTGCACAAGATCAGACCCACTGAGATGCCTTAAAGTAGCTCCAAGCTGGCCTTAGTCTTGTCGTAGCTCGCTGTGTGACTTTAGGCAGCTCCCAGTATTTCCCAGCCCCAGGCTTCCTCGTCTGTTAAAGAATGACTTTGCACTAGGAGACTAACCCTTTGATTTTCAGAAACATGTGAACGATATAGTATCATCAGTGTGTGTGTATAAGAATGCAAGAGGACAGTCTGCAAAGGTAGATGGCTAGGTGTTTTCTTTGGATAAAATCATGGAGAGTTAGGGCTTTAAGCAAAAATAAGTTCATAATCATGTTAGAGACCAGAGTGGTATCTTAAACGCAATTGATACACCAAGGATATGGGAAATGATTACAGACCATCAGTTGGGGAAAGGTTTTCCAGACAAACTTGGCTCAGACTGTTCAGGGAAAAGTATGACTTGAAGGACTACACAGGAACGACTTTAGGGCTCATGCTTTTGCCCTGACTCGAATGACAGTGTATTCCTAGCCATCCAGAGAGCTGGGTTGGGCCCTGGGGTGGCTGGTACAGTTTGCCGTACTAGATCTTGAGACCTCCCGAGCAGCTGGTATTTCTAAGGCTCTTTGGGACAGATGGCAGCACCGTGGCTGCAGGTGATCCAAGCTAGGTCCTGTAGAGCTGCATAGACGTGTGTGTCCCCAGAAACTCCTCACCCTGGGCTCCCAGGAGAGAAAATGAATCCCTGGGACTGAGAGTGTGGCTCAGGGGCAGAGCACTTGCCTCCCATGCACAAGGCCCTGGCTCCATCCCCCCCCAGAGAAAAGGGGGGAAAAGGAAATAGCAGGTTTCTGAGAGAGAAAATGATAGAATGAATCAGTTGATAGTGCCAATATGGAGACGTGAGGAGCAGAATACTATGTTATTACTCTAGGAGCCGGGCGTGGTGGAGTGTGACTGGTTTCTGGTAGGTGATGATAGATTCATTTCTCATCCATTTTAAGTTCCCTTTCCAGCCTAGCAGCGTCTCTTAACCTAAATGTGTCTAAGGGTAAATAGAAGTAGAACACAGCCCTCCATAGAGACGGAGACCTGGGTAATTAACGGAGAGAAATACCATACTTCACTGACATTTCAGTGGGTTTTTTTTTTTTTTAAGAAAATCTTATTTTTAAAAGTTATCCCTCAAAGCTTCCAGCATAATTGGTTCTGGATGTCCTCCCCATCTAATTTTAAACATGGCAGCAGATTTTTAAGACTTTTTAAAAAAGTGTATCATATTTTTTAATATGGCATTGGGAAAAGCCCTTTCATTATAAAACCAGTTATATTTTTATTTTATTTATAGCAGTATGCTGTGTGTTATCAGCATAATTTTTCTTAAAGACCCAACTTTAGTGGTGATACAAATATTACAGTTTAAATGGTAAAATATTTCAGAAGTATTTATACTGCAGAGTTATGTTACTTTATTTACTAAAACCTAAAATAATGGTGTACTGTTTTATAACTGTTTTGACTCTATTAGTGCATATTTGCTGTACATAATGATTACATTCATTGTGGGGAATTGGTACATGTACATAACACATTTGAATTCTTTTCCCCCTTCCCTGCACCTCAGCATCAAATTCATTTACTTATCTTTAAGACCTTATACAGTTAATTATAATATATACAGATTAAAAACAAGACTAGTAGGCAAAAAACATATATGACAATTGTACTAAGTCAAGGTTCACATTTAGATACATTTTCCATATTGAATTACAATAATTTTTTCTCTCTGTCTTTTATTTCATACTTTACATATTTTATAAAGTTTTTCATATAGGAGAAATCATGTGATATTTAAGCTTGTGTGTCTGAGTTACTTCACTTAACATTATGGTCTCAGGGTGCATCCATTTTCCTACAAATGACTCAAATTTATCCTTCCTTATGGCAGAGCACTACTCCATTGTGTATAAATACCACATTTTCTTTATCCACTCATCTGTTGATGAACATATAGGCTGTTTCTAAGATTTAGCTGTTGTGAATTGTTCTGTTATAAACATGGATGTGCATGTATCACTGTGGCATGATGTCTTTGACTCTTTGGGGAAGACACCTAGACAGGCAATAGCTGGGTCAAATGGAATTTCTATTTTTAATTTTTTGAGGAATCTCCGTACTGGTTTCCATAGTGGTTATACCAGTTTACACTGCCACCAACAGTGAAGGATTCCTTTATCTCTACTGCCTTACAGCATTTATTATTGGTTGATTTCTTGATGGTAGCCACTCTTTCTGGAATGAGATGGAATCTCAGTGTTGTTTTAACTTCCGTTTCTTGAAAGGCCAGTGATGTTGAACATTTTTTCATGTATTTTTTGGTCATTTTTACTTCTGCAGCTGAGAAATATCTGTTCATTTCAGATGCCCATTTTTGGGTTGAGTCTTTAAAATTGGCTGTAATTTTGTTGAGTTCTTTATAGATTCTAGATACTAGCCCTTTGTCTGAGGAGTAGCTGACACAACTTTTTTCCCGTTCTGTAGGTTGTCTCTCCAGTCTGTTGGTTTCCTTTGCTGTGCAGAAGCTTTTTAATTTGATATGATCCCATTTGTGGATTCTTGGTATTATTTCTGTGCAACTAGGGTTTTATTCAGAAAGTCTTTGCCTCAACCTTTGTCTTCAAGAGTTTTACCTATTTTGTCTTCCAGCAGATTAAGTGTTTCTCTTCTAATGTTTAGATCTTTGATCCATTTTTATTTTAGTTTAGTGCATAGTGAGAGATATGAGTCTAGATTGACCTTTTGGTATGTAGAAAGCCAGTTTTCCCAGCACCATTTTTTTTTAAAGAGACTATCTTTCCTTCAGAAAAGGGATTTTGTCCTTTTGTTAAGAATAACATATCTGAGTGTGCCTAGAATTGTTTTTGTATCTTCTGTTCTGTTCCAGTGATCCACAAGTCTGTTGTTTTTTGTTTGTTTGTTTTTGCCAAGACCATGCTGTTTTTATCATGGTAGCTTTGTAGTATAACTTCAGATTGGGGATTCTGATGCCCCTGCCTTGCCCGCGTTGCCCTGAATTGCTTTTGCTATTCTAGGCCTCTTCCAGTTCCATATGAATTTTAGGGTTACTTTCTTCAGTTCTGTAAGTAATGTCATTGTTATTTTGATTGGGATTGCATTAAATCTATATAACAGTTTTGAAAGTATGGCTATAAAATGATGGCTTAATGACAGTGAAACTCAGCAATAATCAATCTTTCTCTCTTTCTCTCTTCCTTCCTTCCTTTCTTCCTTTCTTTTTGTTGTTGTTGTTGTTGTTTTGAGACAGATTCTTGATACATAGCACAGGCTGGCTTTGAACTCACCATGTAGCCCAGGCTGGCCTTGAACTCTGTAAATCCTCCTGACTCAGCCTCTGGAGTGCTGGGTTTACAGGTGTATACCACAATACCTGGTCAGTAATTAATTGGGGGGGGGTTGACATAGGGTCTCACTGTGTAATTCAAGCTTGCCTTGAACTCACTATGTAGCCCAGGCTGGCTTAGAATCCATGGTGATCCTCCTGCCTCAGCCTCCTGAGTGCTGGGATCACAGGTGTGTGCAACCATGCCCAGCCTCCGTAATTAATTTTTAAGGGCAATTCTTTCTACATAAACACAATAGAATTTGTCAGCATCCTTTTTCGCGGCTCTGCCTGCTTTCTGCTCTCTGCATCCATCAAAAGCCCAGGCTGCCCTGCAGGGGGCTGATGTGGTAGATGCAGTGATTTCCTGTCATCTGAAATGGATCACATTAAAACCCGTTTAGCAGATTACGTTGGGATTACTGAGCTGAGTGCAAACATTCCCTAGCCCGTCATGAAGACCGTCTGTTTCAGAGATGTGCAGTAAGCTCCTCTCTGGAAAAGACGGGGCTTGTGGCTGTGTCCCCAGGAGGGTTTTTGGGTTTTTGGTGGAGCCTGAGCAGCTTTTGCCCTGGGCTTTTCCCATTAAGCATTGCCTGTGTGGCAGTTTCCTATCACCTTTCCCCCCAAGCTCCTCCTTTTACTTTTACTCCTCTGTCTCTCGTGTCTGCATGTCCCAAGATGTGACTGGCAAAGTCTTCCCAAGATGCCGTGTGGGGGCCCCTTCACCTCCACCTCTCACCCAGGGGTGATGGGATTTGCTCTCCGAGTGCTGGTTCCTGGGAGTTCATCTCCAGCCCTGACAAACTCCAGTTCTCAGCTGAGCAAGTGTGTGCCTTCAGGACCTTCTGTTAGCCCAGTATTTCTCCAGCTGTGCTGTTCCTTAGAAGGTGACCCATCGGACATTCATGCCCTGGTGGCTTTTCAAAGATATTAATATAAAAGCAGTTGATGTTTTCCAAGTTGTTAAGCATCTTGCTAGTAAGTGATTATCTTCCTGGGTTGGTAGTGGATTTCATCTGTGAACCTAACTTTGACAGTCCATGCATATAGCCTAAATTTTTCAGTGGTCTCCCTCTACCTTTGCAGGAAGAATTAAGCAACTATAAATGAAGAAGCACACTAAACCAGGTGCAGTAGCACATGCCTGTAATTCCAGCTACTTGGGAGGTTGAAGCAGGGAGGATGCAAGGGGGAGACTAGCCTGTCTCGAAATGAAAATTTAAAAGAAGGGCTGGGGAAGTAGCTGTGCTCTCCCTGGCTTTAATGCCCAGTCCTGGTGGTGGGGGTAGTAGAAGCAGACTAGACTATATTAGCAGTCACAGTGAATGTAGGCATAGATACTTTTATTTTTCTTTTTACTCTCTAGAATGGCTGGTCTATTTTTTTCACTTACAGTCTATTTCATTTCATCAAGAAAATTAGAACTGACTGATCCATTTTTGCCCCAATTATAGAGTGATATCCTGTAATTTTATAGACTGCCTTAAAGAAATCACCTAATTTATTGACTAGAGCAAATATTAAGGGAGATGTCCACATGTTAGCCTATGAACATCTAATTTACGCTTTCTGTACTTTTTCATACATTAATCTTGAATGTATTTTTTTTGGGTTAAATTCTTTTATTGGTACATGTTAGGTATACAATACGTTTACATTTATCACTGGGTGCTTGTACCTGTACATGATGTATCTTGGTTCTTATTTTTTCCCCATTACCTGTGCACCCTTCACCCCTCCACCCTTCCCTATTTACATACTTCATTTTCTTTTTCTTTTCTCATAATTTTTCCTTTCCCTTCTTTCCTTTCCCCATCTCCTCCCACCACCCTACCCCTTTGGACCTTTCCCTATTTGAATATTCTATAAAAAAAGGAAAATATTCTTGAATACTTTGAGAACAAAGTTACAAATAGTATAGTAATTATTCTGGTGGTTAGAAGATAGTGTAAGACACTAATATTTGGTCAGCAACTACAATAAGAAAAAATGCATTTTTAAATATGAATCAGGATTCTACTCTTTTTTCTTCATTTTAATCATGTGTGCCAAAGTTCAACAGCTGGTAGTTGACAGAGTGGGTATATATGTATACATACTGTATATATATGGGACTTGTGAACAAACCGAAACTTTCTTTATCCAACAAGACTAAAAGCATTTTTTAAAGAAAGATTTTGACATAGCTGATTAAACTCAATGTTAGATTTGGGCTGGAAATATCTAAGCTATTTTAAAACATGCCAAACTTGGGCTGCGGCTGTAGCTGGGTGGTATGGAGCTTTCCTAGCCTGTGTGAGGCCCCAGGTTTGACCGCAAGCCACCCACAGCTCAAATAATAATAAAAATGAAACATGCAACAGTCAACCAGTCTGCATTTTCCCCAGGATTATGAACTCACAGAGCAGATGCACATTATCTTCCTGGAAGAGTAAAACTCACCTTTTGGCACCGGTTGATATTATGATGCTACCTGTGACATTGCGTAGTGTTTCTCAAATACGATGCAGGCTTGGATTTATGTAGAGCATAAAACTCCACAATGTCTTTTGAAAAAGGAAATGAGCAAAATGGGAACAATGTATTATTTGAAGGATATTTATGAACTGAAAAGGTAAATGATTAAAACGATCAGTAAATATGATACATTAAAATTCGAACTTACACCTCACCAGAAGTTGGAACTTCATACACTTCGTGCTTCCAGATGCCTCAGTGTTGCGGAATTTTCAGGTTGAACATCCAGTCTCATGCCTGTGTGTGTCACACACGCGGCTGATGACACTCCCTTATCCTGCGCAGCCCTGGCTGTCCCTGCAACTTTGCCGTGTGGTTTCTTGCTCCTGGTCCATCAGACTGTCTCTGCTCTGGCCCGTGGTCACCGGGTCACAGCCCCTGTCCTCACGTAGCTGGCTCAGAGACTTCCTCCAGCTCCGCACCAGCCCGTCCCGTGAGTGCTGCTGTCAATGGTATCGGAAACCAACTGCCTTTCCTGGTCTCCATCACCTCCTCTCTTAATGCCATGACATCCTAAATATCCTCCCCAGTTTCATTTTACTTTCAGTGCATTCTTCACACTATAGCCGGTATTGTTAAAATGTCACCCAGGGCCACTTCCGTATTCAGAGTTCTTCAGCGACTTTTGCCTTATCGCGGTAAAATCCCGGATCCTTGCAGTCTGCAGGGTCCTGCCTGACCCTCCTGCCACTGTCTCTTCACTTCTTTCCCTCTTGTGGTCTCTTTCTCCTGAGCCTTTGCCACATTGTCACTGCCCGCCCGGTGCCTGGGGGCCTGGGAGTTTGCTCTGGCCTTTGTGTTGCTGACGCCCCAGCACTGTCAGCTGCCTCACTTCCCTCAGATCTGTGTCATCTTCCCATGGAGGCCAACGTTGACCATTCTGTCTAAAGTCTACTGCAGCCCCATCACACTTTCTTCTCTCTCTCTTACCTCCTGATCTCTTACCTAAATGTCAGCCAGACTGTCAGCCCTAGGACAGCTGCAGAAGCTTTGTGTGTTTTGTGCACTGCTTAGAGCTTGAGTGCCTTAAATAAATAAGTCCTTGCCACATAGTAGATGCTCAATAAATTTTTGTGGGCTAAATGAACACTATGTTGGCTTTTACTGGGATGTATTTTTTGTTTGTCCTTTCACTTATTTTATTCATTTGTTTTTTTTGGTACCGGGGATGGCACTCTGGCCCTTGTGCTTGCGCAGCAGGTGGTGAAACTACTGAGCTAAATCCCCTGCCCCTTTTATTCATTCTTTAAAGCCCATCATTATGTTTGATATATTGATGAAAATAGAAGTTTTACCTTTAATGACTTCTATATGCCTAGTTTTAGAAACACAGTACATATTTTATCCCTTATGAGCAGTGGTAGGTTCTAGGTTTGTTATTGGTGATTTTTTTCTTTTCTTTCGCAATTGCAGTGAGTTTCCAGTTTCCAAATAAGATTAAATGTTAAAGATAGATTTGCTTTATAGTTATCTTATGGCCAGTCTAGATTGCTTTCTAGTAGTATAATACATAATTTTTAAAAGAATAGTCATGGTCGTATTTTTCTTCTTTTGTCTTACATTTTAAGAATGCTTTCCTTCCTTATTTATAAACCTTTGCAAATCTAGTGTTACTTAATTACCATCTGAGATACTCTCACAGATACTTCTTGTGTAGCCAAGTACATATTTAAGACCAGATTTATACTGATTTTAAAAATGCCTATGCTGCTGACCAAGCTATTAATTGAAATATAGTAGTTGTTTCTCTTTTAGGAGGACTTGGGGAATACAATCCTCTTTCTTCTCCTCTTTGAGAAGAAATTGTCTCCACAGGTCATATTCCTGGTTCCTTTTCAGCAAGATACAGTGTAGTGTATTTCAGTGGTGGCGAACAACCCCAAGCCCACTTATTTTCCACAAAGTGGCCCCCTGCTATTAAACCAGAGTGCAGTGCTCGCCTGCGGCAGAGAGGCTGTGTGCCTGCTGCCGCTCGCGTGCCCTAGGTTTGCCACACTCGTATGCAGCGATACCTCTGGTGTCCGATGTCTCCCTGCTCAAACTTTCCACTGCTTTAACAGCAAATTTCAAAAAGTGTCTGCTCCGTGCTCATAACTTTGCTTGATAGTCGAACCAGAAATCTGGAAAAAAAAAAATCCAAAAGTTAGTGATACCAGCAGGAAAGCTAAGAGGAAAACTGTGAGAATCATGAGAGAATTAAAGAAAAGAAATTGTGAAAGTCCTGGAAAAGTGAATTTAAAAGTGTAATTTTTGGGCCTCAGAACCAATTATTCGGTTTTCCATTATTTCTTAGGAGAAAAATATATTTAGTTCTCAAACTTTTTGGTGTTTGAACATGAATTTGGAACGAATTGAGTTTGACAACCGAGGTATCACTATTTTATTTAAGACCGTTCTTTTGTGTAACTGCCTATGAAATATTTCTCTTTTGAAACATCTGGGAAACAGAAAGTCACAGTTGAAGAGGATGTGACGATGCATTGCAGGCCGTGGGTCTCAGAAAACGATAGCAGGAAGGAGAACCGATACCGAGTTTGAGGGTTTTGGGCACTGTGGATGCCAGAACAGGGTAATGTCAGTATTTTCGGGGCGCCCTGTCCATGGCAGCTCATGGACCGTTTGGGGCCCTGTGTCGCCTGCATCTACTTTTGGTCAGGTGCAGGGTTCTAAGTCAGAGACGCCATGCTCAGCATTTGCCTTCGGCAGGCTTCGGGGCTTTGAGGAGAAGCCCACAGCGCCTGTTCAATCAGCTCTTAGAGTTTCCGTGGTATGAATTATCCCCGGTCCATCCGATACCGCAAATGTAGCCTCTCTGGTCAGTGTGTGAACCATGATGAATGTTTCCAATAATCCTGGCTGTGAAAATAATGAGTAGTTGTTTATGGCGAGATGATTAAATAGATGAGGGTGGGGTATCGTTCTTTAGTCCTCAGAGGTACTTACTCCTTTGCAGCTCTTTCCTGGCCTCTGAAATATTCCACACTTCCTCCTGTACACTGGTTTGTTTCCCAAGGATGAATTACAAGTCTCCTTGTTCATTTTTGTTTTTGTTTTGCCAAAAGGAAAACGGGTATTGAGGCCATTTTCTATAAGGATTTTCCTCTGGAATGTTTTGATTAAAAATGAATGAGATATTCTGACTGAAAATTATAAATACTGACTGCAGGAGACAGCTGGCCTGTATTTGAAGAGGCTAAGATTTCACCGAGTACATGTCTTTGTCACAAATGGAAGAAAGCTCATCTCGTATATATTGACAAGTTAGAATTTTTTGTTATCAACAGGTTTGGCAAACATCGAAAAGATGACAAGATTGAGAAAACGGGTAAAATAAAAATACAGGAATCCTTTACGTCAGAAGAGGAGAGAATACGAATGAAGCAGGAGCAGGAGAGGTAGACTTCAGTTATTTGATTAAACTTCATTAGAAAGATGTTCTTTTTTTTCCCTTCTGCTTTTTAAAATGTAAATATTTTTCATTCAGTTATATTTTCCAAATGCTGATTGTCAGATGAATGTAATGTAAAGAAAGATTAAAAAAAGATTTGCACATCAGTATGGATTTTAATGGTTTTAGTTAGGATCTTTTAATAGGAGTTAGAAAAGCATTTTACATGAATAAACAAATTAATGCTGAATTTTTAAATTGTGAACTATTTAAAATCCTGCCTCATTCATCTCTGAGTATGTAATACAGTCATTTTAAAGAAGTACTCATCTGGAAGTTAACCCGTTTGAATTTTCATATCTCATGTTGAGTATCTTGATTCATAAGAAGAATTCAAGGCTGTTGTTTTTTCACTGTGCTGTTTGCCTTTGCAATGTGACATTTATTTCTTGATTTTTCACACTTGTGACATTTTCTGCTGAAGTTGTATTCTGTGTCTTCCAGAAAGATTCTTAACTATTGTTGAATCATTCCTTGCTGAGAACTCAAAGGCAGAGGAAACCATGAATTGAGAGAGTCCTTGAAGGAGTTGTTTCTATGCGTCATTAGAACTTTGGTCACGATCATGTGGGTCTGGAAAGCCGTCTCCATCACACTCTTCTGTTCCTGGCGTTTGCGGGCTCTTCTCCTGTGGTGTCACATGTCACTTTCTGGGCAGGCACCGCAGGTGTGTTGCCTGTCTCGCTGCGTCCCAGGGGCTGAGCGAGGTTCTGGTGACTTTTATGCACATGAGTGCAGCACCTGTGTGGTCAAGTCCAGCATCACAGGACCATTCTGTGGCCAGAATGCTTTCAGTCTTGTGGCTGACAATGGAAAAACTAAAAATAGTTTAAAAGAGATTAGTGTTTAGATTTTTTTTGTTCTTCTGAGGCTGCATTGGTTTCGTTTTGTTCTGAAGTAGAATGGTTACTCTAATACTCTGCAGCTTTCCAAGGTGTGCAATGTACACGTGGGGAAATTTATGAATCAAATCTGGGTTTCTTCTACTGGTTATTCCCCAGTTCTTACTGTACTTGCTTATGTATTGGTTTGTTTTGCAGTGCTGGGGTTGGAACCAGGGCTGTTGTGTGTGCCCAGCAAGTGCTCTGAGTGCACCCAGGCTCCACTGTGTATTTGTTTATTTTTTAAAATCATTGCTCTTTGTTTGGTAGAACTCTCTCTAATCCTCACTAATTTTAGGCTGCTCAAACTTTTATGCTCACTCTCTGCGGGGCATGGTGTTCCTTACTTCCTGTAATATGACATTTAATTACTCAGAACTATAAAGCTCTTTTCTAAACCAATTTCTTGTCCCTCCAAAGAGGACAGAGTAGGTAAATGTATGAACTCAGATTCTTCCACAGGCAAATATGCCATTTAGAGAGCAATGGAGCGATGGAAAGAAATATTTTCCCGCTTCCATCTCTTGAAATCTGCCAAAGGGGGTGGCTTCATTAATCCTGTACCATTTTTCATAGCCTAATATTTTTCCTTTGCAGTTTAAGGTGACTTATGCATTTCAATGGAGAATTCTATCAACATTTTTCAAAATACTTTTATAATGCATCGTCAGATATTTGCAGCGAGCAATGATTTTTGCATAATGGTTTCCCTTGTATTATTAATTTGCCTAAAGCACAGTTGACCTCTCAGCTTTGCTTTCAGTCTGCATCCTGGTACCTCCAGTGAGGCCATTCTTCTGGGAACTGGGTTGGGCATCACAAAATGGCAATATACAGGAGGCCCAGAGTAAAAATCTGTTCAGGCCAAGGGTGACTAGCTATCCAATCAGCTGGGCTCATAATTAAAGAAAATTATCCTGCTCTGTACTTCAGCAACAGTTTTTACAAGTATATTTTATTTAAACGTGTGGATTTCATAATAGCGGAAGGCAACGGGGCCGCCTCCCTGAAGTGTGCAGAGTGCAGTGTGTGTCGTGTGTGTCCCGTTGCTGTGGTGAGACTTATGTGACTTCTTTTGCATGTCCTTTCTGCCCCATCCTCCTCCATCAGCAGTGCTCCTTTTGAGAATGAAAACTCTTCCTTTTTTAGGAAAAATTTGATGGGAGGGATAGATTTAAAATAAAAACTGCTTGTATTTTCAACAAAACCTTTCTCTTTCTGCTGACTGACAGTGAAGTATTTCCATTGTAACTATTTGGATTTGAAAAATTACTTTGACTGATTCTGTATAAAAATAGAAGACCTTTTATTTTGCTCTTTATAACTTGGGTTTCTCATACAAGAGAAGCTATGTGATATTTAAGCTTGTGAGTATGATTTATTTCACTCAACATTATGGTCCCAGGGTACATCCATTTTCCTACAAATGACTCAAATTATCTTTCTTTATGGCAGAGTAGTACTCCACTGTGTGAATTATAAATAGAGAGCAAAATAAAAACAGATCATAGAAGTAGCAAGATAGATCTTTCCCAAAGGGAAGAGTATTGAGAGATCGAGGGGGAGAGAGAAGAGGCAAAGGCGATGAAAGCAGTAATTAAGATGTTCTGTGTAGCCTGGCGTGGTGGTGCATGCCTATAATCTGAGCACTCAGGAGGCTGAGGCAGGAGGATCTCCATGAGTACTAGGCCAGCCTGGGCTCCATAGTGAGTTCAAAGCCAGCCCAGACTACATAGTGAGACCTTGCCTCAAAAAACAAAGAATGAAAGAAAGGTATAAATATTGAAAAATTGAAAGACCGTGAACATAATTTAAAATTTTTTCCCTGCAGTGTTAAGATTTATTTTGAAGGTAAATATGAACTCGAGTCTTCTGAGCCCGGGTCTGGGATTAAATTGGACTTCAATCCTGGCCCCTGCCTCCCCTCTGCTTCTGCCTGCTACAGGTACTGGGAGCTTGTGCTGTCCCAGGAGGAACGGCAGATGAAGAGGTCGTGGTGCACATCTGTCCTTTGGCTCAGCTAAAGCTGGCTGTACCAGGGACTGAACCCAGGGCCTTCGCATCGAGCTACATCCCCACTCCTTTTTCAGTGTTTTTTTTTTTGACACTGTCTCAATTACTAAATTCCCTAGGTGAGGATCCAACTTGTGGTCCTCCTGCCTCAGCCTCCCAGAGTGCTGGAATTACAGACATGCGCCCCACAACGGCTCTGGGCTGCTCTGGAGCAGGCTCTGGCCTAAGGCAGCGATGAGGCCAGCTGCCCTGAGATGCGCTCCTGTGACCTCCTCTTCTGAACCAGCATCCCTATCCGGCCCGCTCCACGGGAGACGGGCTGGGCTCCAAAGCCAGATGAGCGGTGTGCAACCGTACGTTCCACGCAGCGTCAGTCTCCGCTGGTGGAAGGAGCGGCGCACGGAGAGGGGGCGGCGTGCGAAGCCCCGAGGCAGAAACACTGGGCTAAGCCAATTTAGGGTTTTTTAAATTATTTCTCAAAACACCGACCAAGGTGACACGCGCCAGACGTCACCGAGACAGGGTTGGAGGCTCTGCTGTCTCAACTTAGGGTTCATAAAACATCCTGCCACCCCATCCGTCACTTTGCGATTTTGCAGTGTTCGCACCCCTCGGAATTCAGTCACTGGGAATCCTGCCATGCTGGGTGAAGACGCGGCTCCCGGGCCACACACTCATCCAGTAGAAGGTTGCTCAGTGGAGCCGTGAGCACCTTTAAAACCAGTGTTGTGACCTGCATCTGTTTATGCCTTTGTACTCATCTTATTACTGTTCATCTTCCCTTTTCTATTTTCTATTTTCCATATCCCCACCCCCACCCCTTTATTTTTGTTTTTCTCGCAATGTAGTTCAGGCTGGCCTCGAACTCACTGTGTAGCCTAGGCTGGCCTCGAACTCATGGTGATCCTCCTGCCTCAGCCTTACAAGTGCTTCTCTCCTGTTTAAAGCATATGTTTTAAAGCTCTAAGTTATTCTAATTCTAAAACTAAAGAAAAATTTGGGTGAAATTTATGAAATTTAAATATACTACACTTGACCTTAACCAAAAGGCCCAGAAGCAGTAATAAAATTAAGATATGAGAACAAACATTTAACTGTGTTAATATCACTGTTAACATACTGGTCCATGCCATCCCAGTTTTCCCCACACAGTTGATTTATGTTGTATTTGTATGCATTCTTTATCATGTTAAATGTTTTCTGGAACAAGGCTGAGTTTGTATGAACAGGTAGATGGATGGGAAGGAAGGGCAGAAAGAAAGTCTGAAAGATGAAACGTTAGCTGTTTTATATGGCTAAATTCCCCAACGTTCAAGTAATATTTACCTCATATGTTATTCACTCTATTGAGTGAGAATTGGAATGCTAGCTGGCTTGCATTTTGTAGTTACTATGCAAGTGATAGCGATTATAACTTTATTAGCTACACCTACATAGTAGGCTTCCTTGGCAGTATTGCCAAGTGTCCCAAATGCCACTATAATGAATGTCTTATAAAGTGCTCCCATATGTGGGACGTATTTACTTATTACTATGGCAATAGAAGTCTTGCAACTTCCCATCGTTTGATGTCAAGGTCACCCTGCAAAGCCTCGGTTGTCAGCGCCAAACCACAGAACTTGGTGCATCTGGAAGGGCACACACCCCGCTTCTTGGTGTGTCATTTGGCAGATTTGTGTTCATCTCTGCTGCAGTTCTGACTCAGTGGCACTCTCCCTTCCTGCTGTTACCAGCCACTCTCAGGGTCTGCTTCAAGTGACTGCTTGAACTGTTGACTAAAGTACTGTGGTTTCAGTTGCTAAGATGGTTTTTGACAGGCGATTCGTGTTCGTTTTACTGTCAGTAGCCTTTACCTTTTGGTCACTTATTGCCATTCAGACAAAGGTTGCCTTTTGAAAATTAACCTTCTGAGCTGCGGGCTCAGTGGTAGTGCGCTTGCTTAGGATGTGTGAACCCTGGGGTGATTCCATCCCTGCCACCACACACACACACACACACACACACGCATGCGTGCACACACACGCACATACACTAAACTTAAAATTACCTTTCTGATGGAAGCTCTATGATTTTATTCATCCCATTACAGGAGTTTTCATAGTTTCTATAACCTCTTGAGCCTCTTTTTTGATCAGAAAAGTCAACTCTGATCCGTGGGAGTTGTTTTTATTTTTTATCGTTAGTGCAGATGAGAAAGAATTTTAAAGAGTCTGTTAATTTGCTCTGTGGAAATTTGCTACTTAGACCCATAGTAGGGAAGATGAAGCCGTGGGGAGCCTCTATTCTGGTCTCTGGCTCTTCCCTCTCTCTCTGCTTCCTGGTTGCCATGAGTTGAATGGCTTTCCTTTGCCCATCCCTTCTGCCATTTTGTTTCTGTTTTGGAGCCAGCCAACCATGGACTGAAACCATGAGGCAGCCTTTAAGTCCCAGCTGTCAGATATTTTGTCCCAGTGATGAGAAGTGACTGATACAGAAACTGAGTGGAAAATTGTCCATCTTGTGGGAATCTAGCACAGGCTCCATATTGGCAGCTTATGTGCTATATTGACTGCCAGGAGAAGGAGAGCTTGAAGCTGATGAGCTGAGCCACCATTGTTCTGAAGTCCTCCATATGCTGAAGTGTTTTGAGGGGCACATAAAGCAATCAGCAGACTAAAACTTTTATTGAAACGATTTATTACCCACTTTCTTATAGCTGGAAATGCCTTCTGCCCTGAATTTAGGGTGTTTGATTTTTGTTTGTTTGTTTGGGGGTGCGGGGATGAAACAGGGGCCTTAGGCATGCTGGGCAAGTGCTCTGCCACTGAGCTGCACCCTCGGCCTGAACTGAAGTCATCTTTGATCCATTTCTAATGCTGATTTTTTTAAGAGGGGAAATCTGTTGAGAAAATAGAGAACGAGCCCAGAACGAGGCTAAGGAATGGCAGGAAATACGTTCAGGATAAAACACTTCCTAAAGGATTTGATTATGAGATCTTGAACAATGTTTGGAGGATAGTTGACAACTATATAATCTGTAGCAATCTGAAATTTATTCAGAAATTTTCTGGTAAACTAGTATTAGTATAATCTACCTTCTGTAGATATTAACAGCATTTTAAAAAATTAAAATCACTAAAAGAGAGCTCAGTGGTAGAGTGCATGCTTAGCATACAGAAGGCTCTGAATTCAGTGGCCAGCACCCCCCAAAAATAAATAATTAAAGTTCAATTTCTGTTTCTTGTGTTCCCTTTTTTAAAAACTGTACTGGGTTGTTTATGTAGGGCAGCTTCTTGTGTTTGGAGTGAGAGGTACTTCATATGTAAGTGAGTGATTTCAGACAACAGTGCTTTCCAGGCTCAGGAGTCCTCGCTCGGAAGTGATTTCCATCCCTGGCGCCTTCTCTGGCAATGTAACGACGATGCTTCATAGGCATCAAAAAGTTCTTTTCATTTAGTCTCCAGCAATTAGTGCTAAAAGCCATTTATTGTAAAAGCAAAACTACTAATGACTAGAAATGTTACAAGGACAGAAGTCTTGTATGTTCCATCTTTATCACGCATCATCCATTTTAATTAGAGAAAAGGGCGGTGAACACAGGGACAAGAGTCTGGAATTAAAATCATTAATTGATGTCAAGCTGAACAGAGGCTGTTAGCATGAATTTAGTGACAGCAGGAAAGAAATTAACCTTATTACTTTATTTAGTATATTACATTATTTTGTGTACTATTTTCTATGCAGGTTCAAGGCAATTTGATTATCATAATGGAAAAACCTTTTTTTTTTTTTTTTTACAAAAAGGAAAGGTGTGAATGTTTTTGTTTGAACATAAATTGAAATGAAAAGTTCTTTACTAACTTTTTAAAAAGTCTTGATAGAAAATTTTAATGGTGGTTTCAATTTTTTTCCTCACATTCGAGGATGGGGAATTAGTAAGTGATGTTTTCCATCAACGTCCATGGCTACAGCTGCTGGTGCTAATTTAAGCCTCAGAATAGTTCTTTTGTTCATAACGAGGAAGGACTCACAGATGCACAAAGCAAGAGATGGTCATTTCTTTTGCTAAATTTTGGGCTAATCAGTTACTTCTGTCATTGCTGAGGGTTGGCAGGAGACACATGAAATGGATAATGCTAAACAACATCCTGACTGTCCAGAAAAACTAATGACTCCTACATCTTAGAGACCATTTGTGACCTCGGGGTCATAGTAAAATAGAGGGGTGTCCCGGTAGCACTGCCATTTGGAACCAGTAAGGGCTCAACTGTGAAACACTGTCTTTTTTAGTTTCCTTAAGAACCATACTATGTTTATTAGGACACTGAAAATGTTTTTTCTCCAGATCCCAGTATTATTTTTTTCTAAGTTTCTCCTGGAAGAATGAAAATAGGTAACACATAAATATAACCTTTCGGTAGTGTCATAAAGTCCCATTTCTTACTTTATAATAAAGAAGACATTCAAATACGAGGAGCACAATAAAGAAAACCATTTGTGGCTTGTGTTACTTTTGCTTGTGAATTGTCACCAAAATCCACCAAAGCCACAGTGTATTCCTAGTTTTTAGAGTCGTCCTTCCAGTGTACTGGCATGGCAACAAGCCTCGTGACATTAACTTTAGGGTGCATTTTGAAGGGCGCAGGAGCCCGGGCTGGTAACCGGGTTTGTGAGCCTTCTGTGGCAGTTGTCCTGCCTCCATGGTTCATGGGGATCTTGGGGTTTCATCGCCAGCATAGAAAGGAGGCATGCAAACAGCTCTCAGAACTTTGGGGATGAAACACATTGGGGACCCTAAGATAAGCAGTAAAAGTAATATTTCTTATATTATTGGAGCTTAGAAGAAAAACTGTGTTTTTAGGAGGTACTAGAGCTAGAACAGTAATGTTTATTGTATTTGATGATCGGTAGCGATTAGTTGAAATATACAAATTTGGGTAAAAGGAAGCAGTTGAGAGCTGGGCTTCCTAAAAAGGCCCTCACTCTGCTGAACATTTCCTCTGAGATATTGACCTCTTAGAAGTTGACGCCCACTGAATAGTATTTCCTGTGTAATTTTGAAAAAAAAATTCAAATCCAGGGCCCATTCGTAATACTGTGAAACTGATGTGCAAGAAATTTGGGGAGATTATTTTAGATTATTTAGGTATATGTCTCCCTGTGTTCCTATTTTGTTTTTCCAATAACTGCTTTTATTAGAGGAATCCCCTCACCAGTCTACATAAGTTCGACTGACTTCTCTTTCAATGAATTGAAGCTCAGGTACCATAGAGTTTTGCCATTTATACATCAGTCTATGGTATTTTCTTTGATTGTTGAAGGTTCTTCATATGCAGAACTTTTAGCTTCATATTTATGCACCTATAATTTATACCTGTTTTTTCCATCCAAATTTTATTAGGTTCCCAAACTTAAAAATTTATGTGAATATCCAGTCACCCTGGATATTACCTATCATTAGGTGATTGTCTGATGGTAACCAGGTTATATTAATAAGTAGGTTGTCAGATAAGTGACAGTCAGGCTTCAGATGAATGTCCCATCAAGTAGAAGAGGTAACTCATTTTCCTCCCTGCCGGTTCTCTTTCTTCACTCCCTACTGAGCCCAGAGTCAGAAAAACAGAAAGGTGCAAAGAGTAAAATTATTGCAACTTTATTGACTTCCCATCTTGGATATTCAGTATTTAGTGATAATTGGCTTTTATAAGAACATCCTTGACTGTCGTAATTGCCGTTAAATGGATAAATGGAGTATAATAAAAAATCTATGATGGTTCTAGCTAAATTTGACATTAAAATTTGAGTCAGTATTTCTCTTGTAGGTGTTCCATGGTGGGCTTATGTTTATTAGTATCTAGGATTCTTGTTATGAAAATTTCTGACTTGCCAGTATTCTGTTCAGATTAGAAAGCCGTCGGGTTCTTGGCAAGGACGTAAGGCCCTCCCAGGGAGTTTGGGGAACTAGGAGAAGCATTTTGCGTTGTTCCCCTTGCTGAGGCACAGTGCTCGATTACACGTGGCCGAGAGCAGTTGTTCTGGGAGTCCCACGCCACACATCGCCTCTTCTTGTTGGATCCTGCCGAGAAATGCTGAACTAGTTAAGTATTTCTATTTTATAGCTACAAAAAAAGGTAGAGAAATTTGAGTCTAATAGTGGAAAAAAGACAAGAGTAATGCTGAGAAGCTGGAGGTAAGAAAGAAGCAAGGGAGAAAAGTGACAATTCTGCTTGTAATGGTATGTGACAATTTTTTTTTTTTTGGCCTTTTGAAATAATTTTAGATTCACAGGAAGTTGCAAAGATAGTGCAGTGAGGTCTCGAGTGTGCTTCCTCCTGGCTCCCTAGTGGCACGACTGATATACCTTTTAGTAGGATGTCAGGGATGTGCCAGGAGTGCATATGGCTGTGCGGTACTTGTGGTCACACACGTAGATCATGTCGCCGCCACTGCAGTTAGGACACAGCTGTCCCATCTTACAGATCTTGCTCAGACTCCTCTCCTGTCATCTGAAGAAGATTACATGAGGAAGTCATAGTTCTGCTGAGTGACAGTCCATGGTCCGGACATAGTCCAGTTTGCTTAGCTGCTCATCTGCTGTAGGATATTTTGGTTATTTCCAATTTTGGGGGAAAAGAAAGTAGCTATGAACAATTGTGAACAGACTTTTGCATGGACATAAGTTTTTATCTCTTTGGGATAAATACCTAGAAGTACAATTGCTGGCTAGCATGTTGAGTGCGCGTTTGGTTTTTTAAAGAAACGGCCAGATTGCTTTCCTGAGTTGGGTGGCTGTACCATTTTACGTTTCCGACAGCAGAGTAGGAGAGACCCAGCTTCTCTGCATCCGTAGCATGTCCATGTCATCTTCAGTGAAATGTTTCTTTGTGTTTTTTCCTCGTTTCTAATTAGATTGGTTTCTTGTTGAGTTTTGAATTTTTAAATGTATTTTGGATATGAGTCCTTTGTCAGATAAATGGTTTGCAGATATTTTATCTGGTTTGTACTTCTCTTTTTGCCTTCTTAGAATCTTTCACAGAGGAAAAGTTTGTAATTTTGATGTCATCAATTTTTTATATCTTTTGTTTTAGGGATAGCACTTCTGCTGTCGTTTCTCAGAACTCTTCACTGAGCACCAGGTTCTAAAGATGTTTGTCTGTGTTTCTTTCTAAAGTTTTATAGCTTTACATTTTTCATTTCAATCTATGGCCATTTTGAGTTAATTTTTATAGGAGATGTGCAGTTTAAGTCCTTTTTTTGCCTATGGATATCCAATTACTCCAGCACCATTTGTTGAAAAATCTATTTTGTTCCATTGACCTGCTTTTGCATGATTGTGAGGCATCAGTGGGGCAGGCTTGTTGGCTGCTGCTTCATTCTGTTCCATTGATCTAAGTCGCTGTGTCCCCCGAAGCTCCACACGATCTACATTACTGTAGCTGCATTACAAGTCTTGCAGTCTGGAAGTTTGATTCCTCTCATTTTATTGTCCTCTTTCATAGTTGTGTATTCTATCTTTTGCCTTTGCATATACATTTTATTTTGTGTTTCAGGGTTTTTCATTTTTGTTTTTGTGGCACTGGGAGTCAAAACCAGGGCCTCATGCATGCTAAGCACATGCTCTATCCCTGAGCTATACCCCAGCCTGGAATAAATTTTAAAATAATCTTGTCTGGGTCTACAAAAATCTTGCTGGAACAGTTATAGGATTTACGTTAAACTTGTATACCAGTCTGAGGAGAATGATTTGCCACGTGGAGAATTTTCATCCACGATCATAGTGTGTTTCTATCTAAGGTAGTCTTGGTTTTTTTCAGCTGCATTCTAGTTTTCAGCACACAAATCCTACTTGTTTTATTAGCTTGACCTTTGTGTCTTGTTATGCATATCTAAAAGTGAACCTTTATATTGATTTTTTTTTAATAATTGTATATGGCACTGTAATCTTAATTTCAGTGTCCCTGTGTTCCTTGCAAGTGTATAAAAAGTACTAGCCGGGTGTGGTGGTGCCCACCTGTAATTCCAGCGCTTGGGCGGCAGAGGTTGCAGGATTGCTGTGAGTCTGAGGCCAGCCTGAACTACATACTGAGTTCAAGGCCATCTGAACTATATGGTGAGACCCAGTCTCAAAAAAAAAAAAAAGGTAGATTTTTGTATGTTGATCTTCTGTTGTGACCTTGCTGGATTTGCTTTTTGGTTCTAGATTTCTGTAGTTTCTTTGGGCTTTTCTGTGTGCGCCCTCCTGTCTCCTGCGAATGCAGGACCTTACTCCCTCCTTTCCCATCTGTGCCCTGTGCATTTCCCTGGCCGGCTTCTGCGCTGTGTAGCCGTCCCACCCTGTGTGGGGTCCTGTGCCTCCTCGCCCCACTCCTGGCCCAAGCGAAGCCTACAGTCCTTGCCAGCTGTGTAGGTAGGACGCTGTAGGGTTTCGGTAGGTGCTCTGCGGGAGGTTTTGCAGATCCCACTCTTCTGAATTTTCTGAGGTTTTTTTTTTTTTTGTTATGGTAGGTGTTTAATGTCTCAAATACTCTTGTGCAGCAATTGAGAGAATAATATGACTTTTCTTTTTTATCCTGTTAATATAGTTCTTGCAATTAATGCCATTTGATCATGATATAAATTGTCATATATGTTGTTAAATTCTATTGGTTGACATTTTGTTGAAGAGTTTTGCTTCCATATCCCTGAGGAATATCAGCTTGTGGTTTTCTTTCTCCTACACTATCTTCGTCTTGGGTTGGTATCTTTTCTAAATTTGTATGAATATATATTTAGGTGTCATGTTTATAGATGTCTACTTCAAATATGAAAGAAAGTAAATAACTTTACAATAAAATATTAGACTCAGTCTAAAACTTTGCTTTTTATAAGTAAGACTTACTTGCTTTTTATTTTTTTAATTTTGGCTGGTATATAGTGATTATATATATGTATATATATTTATGAGTTATAGTGTGATATTTTCATCCAGGTTTGTGTTAAATAATCACCAGATCAAAGTAACTATCCATATCCTCAAATATTTATCATTCTTTTATGAATCCTGTCTCCTAGCCATTTTACAGTATTCAATACCTTATTGTTCATGATAGTCACCCTGCTGTGCATGCAGTAGAACACCAGAACTTATTTTTCCTTTCTAATTAAAACAGTAAGTTGATTGGCTGACTGCTTCCTGTCCTCCTCACCTTCCTTTGCCAGTTTTGGGTGACCAGTTTTATTCAATACTTCTGTGACATCCACTTTTCAATTCTATGCATAAGTGAGATCATGCAATATTTATCTTTCTGTGTCTGCCTTTTTTCACTGCACATCACGTCCTCTAGGTGCATCCGTGTTGTTACAAATAACAGAATGTCATTCTTTTTTATGGTTGAACATTACCCTATTTGGTCTATGGACAGAACACATTTTCTTCATCAGTTCGTTTATTGTTGGATACACCAAGGTTGATTCTGTATGTTGGCTATTGTGAATAGTGCTGTAGTAAACATGAGTGGAGATACCTCTTCAGCATACTGATTTCCTTTCCTTTGGCCATGTACCCTGCAGGGGGTACCTGGGCCATGTGGTCGTCCTGTTGTTAGGGTTTGAGGACTCATCATACTGTTTTCCATAATGGCTGTGCAAACTTACATTCCCACCAACAACACTTAAGTGTTTCCTTTTCTTCACATCTTTGCTAAAACTTCACTGCTTTTACGTAAACATTTCAATTTTGAGTAAATAATTAAAATATATTTTCTATTAAAAAATCAACAAAATTCTACCAAGAGTTAATTATTTTTAGGTTACTCAGATTGACTGACTGCATAAATTATATCAATTTATTTTAAATGGAGGATAACTGTGTACCAAATATCTTAATAAAATCTTAGTGAACTAAACATAGCTTCAGGAAAATAGTATTCTAACGTCTGTTTTTAGGCAAGTTTTATTTCAGAATTTGAATGGATACATGCCTTCTTGTCTTTAATCTCAGAATTCTGTAGATCAGTTGTATATTACACAGAATCAAAACCAGTGTCACTAACCTGAGGCCTTTCTGTTTTTTGCCAGTAGTGAGAAATTGTGGTATGGATTTATATCTAAGCTTCATAGTATGTTTAATGTTTACGGCTTATTGCTAATGAATAAGATATATGCATTCTGCACACTCATACATAGATATATTGCATGTGTGTGCAATGTTTTAAAAAGCTCTCTTCAGTAGTATCCAGTAGATGCCAGAAACTGCTCCTGGTGAATTTTTAATGTTAGTCAGTAGGTGAAAATTTAAACTGATGATTTATGTTATGATTATATCTTGTTGAAATGACCAAAGATACCTGAAGTGATTATTTTTCAACATGCTTGGCATTGCTTGACAATCTAAAACACACGTAACTTAGCATGTATTCTACTGATCTTCTGATAACTATGGGAAACAAAATATACTTCACAACATATTTCAACGAATGTTTCTGTGCACACTTTTTAGAAAGGAAAAGTTCCTTTGTTTCACTGTGTTCTCATTTTACAGGATCCAAGCCAAAACTCGAGAATTTAGGGAGCGCCAGGCTCGGGAGCGTGACTATGCTGAGATCCAGGATTTTCATCGGACGTTTGGGTGTGAGGACGAGCTGATGTACGGGGGAATGGCTTCCTATGAGGGGTCCCTGGCTCTCAGCGCCAGACCACAGAGCCCGCGAGAAGGCCACATGATGGATGCTTTGTATGCACAAGTGAAGAAGCCTCGCAACTCCAAAGCTTCCACTGTGGACAGGTAGGCTCGGAGCAGCCCCAGGATTGCTTCTGAATCCTCTTTTACGTAGCCTTTGACAGCAGACTACTGTGGATTGCTCCTCAGTCCTCAAGCCTGAGCCCCTGTTATTAACAGCCTTTAAAAAGCCATTGTGTCTGAAAGTATTGAGTTTACACAAATCGAAGCCTAATGGAAAGAGCAGCGAGTGGTTTTGATAGTTTTTCTAATGATTCCAACATATTTCATCCTGTTCTTCAAATGGTTTCAGACCTGAGAACTCGACTACAAAGCTGACTGGAAATTATGGCTCTTCTGCTTGAGCAATATTTGCTTTCATTGGTAGGAGAGCTTCCAGTTGAGGTAATTAAATAGATGGAGAATGGCATGATTTATTTCAGTTCTGATTTAGAAGGGCCACTCTTTTTTTGGTGCCATAATTCGATATTATGAAAGAATTAGTGAATGAGAAATATAGTAGAGGCGGTCTTCTAATGACTTGTGAGCAGCCATGGAACACAGCTATGGATTTACGTTTATTGGTATAACATGCAGGAGTACAGTGTTGACTATATTTTAATGACTATTTTAAACTTAAAATTTGAAAGTTTATTTAAAATTTAACTGACTCTGGCTTTATATTTATTAGCTATGTACTTATTAATGACTATATAGTATTGGCTGTATATTGATTTCAAATCGCTATCTAAATATTTCAAATTTTAACAGGTAGTTTTTTTAGACAGGTTCTTTCTATGTAGTTTGGGTGGGCTTGAACTTCCTATGCAGCCCGGGCTGATCTTGAACTCATGGCAGTCCTTTTGCTTCAGCCCCCTCAATGCTATAATTAAAGGCATGTGCTACCATGCCTAGTCAGAAACAATTTTAAGCAAATCTTTTCCCATCCTTCAATTTGTGTATTCAAGCACCATATGGAGTTTAGCTCATGAAGTAAATAATACTCATTGCTTTTTATATCAAGCATATGCATGATATTGTCTTGAATAATACACTAATCTTGTTATCATCCTGGCTCTATAGGAGCTGGGCTTTGTGCATTATAAGTGCTTTCATTAAAACCAGTGGTTCCCAGGCTGTAGTCCATCAGGATTGTGTGAAGGGCTTCATAAAACACCAATTGATGGATTGTCCCCTAGAATTTTGACTTAGTAGGTTGGGGTTAGAGTCCAGGAATTTACATTTCTTATAAATTCCCAGGTTTGATGCTGGTACTGCTGGTCCCGGGACTTTAAGAGCCCTTGCGGGGCAAGAGAGATCCTGGAATAATTCCATCTATGGCCACAATGTCTTACGCAGTCACTACGGTTTCACATGTGGCCTGTATTTTAGTTCCACACTTCTAGCTGTTTTTAATAGAGATTTACAAATGTTAACAGATAACTCTCAGGTAAACTCAGAAGGAAGCATTTTTTAAAAAAAATACCAAATGGAAGGAGAAGAACCCAGCAGATGAAGAAGTGGATCTTAAGGTAATCCTCTAGCCAGATGATTACTCTATTTCCTTTTCTGGTGATTGTGTTTTAGATTTTCTTTGTTATCTTAGAAAATCTATTGGTGTTGACTATAATGAGTGAAGAAGTTCGTACTGGAGGCTTAGGGTTTATTTAAATCCTTTGGTGACATCACCTGGAAGGTTCATGTGCTTATTGACAAGACAGATACATCAGGACTCAAAGAATGAAGTTATTATCAGCGACAGAGACATTTTCCTTAAAAGCGTTTTACTTGGTTTCTGCCGTATTTGTGAAAGTTGCTTGTAGAAGGTCAAACTGCATCAGAAGGGCATGAATGTCCCCTTGAAAGTGTTTTTTTGTGTGTGTGCCAGGAATTGAACTCAGGACCTTGCGCTTGCAAGGCAGGCGCCGGAACCACTGAGCTGACTCCCCAGCCCTTGAATGTGTTTTCTTGGGAGAAAGCACATCAGAAACATTGATATTACCAGTCAGTAACCTTTGCAAGAACTTAAACAAATTGCCAAGGATGTAGCTCAGTGGCACCGCACCTGCCTGACAAGCATGAGGTCCTGAGTTCAATTCCCGGTACGAAACTTAAACAAATTAGTTGATGAAAGCCCTCATCACTTCACACATTGCATGTCTAGCTCAGAAATCTAAAACCCATCGCTGCTCCTGTAGCAGGTACTCATGTAGCTTTGGGGTCCCACCCAGCCAGAGCCAGAGTCAGAAGGGATTGCCCTGCTCCCAATTACCAGAAATGACTACTTTACACCCCAGTGCCCTACAAGACTCCAAATCTCCCTGGAAGATCCTGTAGATTTTCAAAATGGCATCTGCGCTTGTAACTCTCTGTGGTCCAGGCCAAGGCATCCCTGACTCAGCATCCTGCAGGGTCTCTACTCTGTAATGCTAACCCCACTGAAACAGCCTCCTGCCTCATTTCCATCAAACATGCACTCAGCAGAACCCCGAGGAGACTTCAGTCATGGGGCTGAGTGGTACCAAGCAGTAAAGCACGCAGAACCATGCCTCCGAGACCGCTGTATTCGAAAGCCCCCATCAGCCTTACCCAGAGAGATATAATTTATTTTTTTTTTTAAAAAAGATTACAGAAATGTAAATTTAGTTTTTTAATTACTATTTTTATAGAGAATAAGATATACATTAAACAGTGAATGATGACACTAATTAAAAACTTGGGAATTACTGCACCTGTAAATTACTTCTTTACCTACCTAACATTGAATTTGGACTTGGCTTGAACATAAGTGGCGTCACCTCTGTTGTCTCTTCTGTCTGCGAGGAAGCTGTGGGAAGCATTTCTCAGACTTGAGCAGTGTAGGAACTCTTTTTTAAAAGGAAAGAAAATCTCTTGATTCTGCAGTAGCAGTTTAAATTGTTTTGATTATAACATTACTTAAATATGTATTAAAATAAAATAGGACTAAACCTCTTCTGTTTATAACCATTATACAACTATAAAACCAAACATCTTCACAAAATTAAAGACAAACAAAATGGCAAAACCATTACATTCAAATGAACAGCATTAATTTAATGTGGCCAGCAATACTTTTTTAAGAGCCTAAACTCTTACACAAATCACAGATGTGGTGGTGGCTGCTACATGGCAGGCTTGTTTAAGTTTGTTCGTCTACCCCCACAAGCCCTAGTGCTGACTCCATTTGCCTGTCACTTTCCTCCAAATTTCTGTGGTGCCAGTGAGCATTCACGCATGACAGACTGTGGCCTGCCCGTTATATAACTGCATCATTTATGCATGAGGTACAGCTCACTTCTATTATCATGAAGTTGAGACAGTGACAGTAGCATTTCTTGGTGCCTTCATGTTTGTAAACTTAAATTCGGACAGTGAAATAACATGCCTGAAAGATGATCTAGAATATATTTATATTAACTTACAGAAATCATTCCAGTGAAAATACTAAACTTGCAAATCCTCAGAGATTATTTCTTGCAGAAACAATATACAGCCTCCTTTCAACTGACTAAATGTCACCAAAATTTGCAATTGGTGTCTGATAAAATTTAGTATTCAAATTTTTGGGTTTCATGGGTGCATAGGGGAGGTAGAGAGCTGAGAGTCTAATGTGTACCCTGCATCTCTTCTTGGAATTTCTTTATTTGATAGGAAAGCTGTGAAGCATTTCATTTCTTAATCGTTCTGACGGATCTCATAGTCAGAGGTGTGGGTTCTGTGGCTCTACTGGAAGCAACCATGAGTAATTTATTAAATGCTATGAATTTATTGTCAAAATGGGGACGCTTTTTCAATTTGCACGTATCATTTATAAAATGCTTTCTATAGGATGCCATCATACTACGTCTACAAATGTCTTCATGCCTGTTTAATTTTATTGACACATGGGCCTTTATTGGTTATGTGCTTTTGCCACAGTGCCATTGTTATTACTGTTTATTAAGGTCCTTGGTAATGCTTTCACTTTTCGTGTCGGGTAGAAGAGAGAAGTGAACCTCATCCTGTGTTTTGTATGAATAATGAGGCCGAAACTCACAAAGATGTTATTTTTGTTCTGCTTGTATCCAGGGACCTCAAAGATTTTGTCTTTGTAACTGATTCACAGTCTTGAATTTCTTTGGCAGGAGTACACTTCCTGTTTGGTTGTTGCATCTCGGGAGCCTGATACGGCACTGTCTCGCCTGACCCATGCCTGTTCTCTCCTTCCTTCATGAGCCCAATTTTGTTCAGGCTGACAGTGCCCGTCTGAAAGCTTCAGTTTCCTAGGCTCCCTTGCCCTGAGAGGTGATCCTGGGGCACACTGCTGGCTAATAGGAGCTAGAAGCCGCTCTGCAGTTGGGGCTTTCTGCAAAGCTCACTTTTCCTGATTCAAATGGGGCTGGGCTGGAGGTGCAGCTCAGTGATAGACCCTGGTCTTGCATGCTCAGGGCCCAAGGTTTCCAGCCCAGCACTGGAAATAAAAGCTAAAACGAAGTGCTGGCTTTTTGGCTTTTTCCCACTGATGTTTTCCCTCTCTCTCCTGCATGTTGGGTGGGCGCTCCCAGGTGGGGTTTTCCTAACAAGCTTCAGGGGGAGGCCACGTGGATGAAGAGGGCAGCAGCGGGGCACTGGGCGGGTGGCCAACCTGGCCTCCCTGCTACCTCTGAAAGGTGAGCTCCTCCTTGCTCAAGTTGCCTGCCATGAGGTTTCCGTTTCTTGAGGCCAAACGGCACTCCGAATGTAATGAGCACACACGGAAGAGCCCGAAGGGAGTTGTCTTTTGACAGACTGTCTGCATGTAACTATCTCCTGGTCAAGTAATTTTCATATTTTGTGAAATGAAGTAATGGCCAGAATTTTCTAGTGTCACCCAGTTAGCTCTGCTGCCTTTCCTATTTTAAGCCTCCACGTTACCTACCATGTATCTGCTCAGCAGACGTCCTCCGTGACTTTTGAAGACACGTCTGTAACAGCGCCTCCCTCCGCGGACAGTGGCTGTAAGGCAGAGGCATTGCTGTCCCAGGTACCGGATGGTAACTGTGCGGCCAGCTGCTTGGGCCCAGTCCTGGCTCTTTAGTCGTCCCTGCTTCCTTTGGCTCCGCTGTAGAGTGAGGATGAGCACGTACTTCCTTCGGTGGGCTTGGGAAGGGTCGGCTCCATTCCTAACATGTTTAGCTCTTGGCACTGTGTCTGTTCTGTCACTTCAGAGTGGGCAGCAGCCCACATGGATGCGGAGGATGAGCATGGAATGGAGCTCAAGTGCGCACAGAGAGATCTTGGTTCTTCGTAACCTGAATAGATGTAACAATGTGGACCTGTAATTCTGCAGGTTCCACTCACTTATTAAACTTTTGCGTATTCTCCACAGACCACATTGTGAATAGTTTTCTTTTTAAATGAGGACTTTGTAAGTTCAGCGTGGGGCTTTGATGTCTGGTGTCCGTGCCTGCCTAGGCTGGAAGTCGTGGTGCAGGCGACAGTGAGTGAGTGGGGGAAAGTCCAAGAATGCAGTCGGTCTGTTTCATTCTCTTCTTTGAGCATATGAAGGGCTTTGCCCTCCACTGTTCTGGGATGCTTTGAAAGCCTTCACTTCTCCCTTCATGCAACTCCTGCTATTGTAAGCATGTGAGGCCCCGTGGAAGAAGGAGGCTTGTGCTTCAACCTCAGCTGAACTTGGGCATCATGTTCCCACCATGTTAGCTCCTGGTGGGCCAGCGAGCAGGAAGCATGCTGTTCAGAACTGTAATAGGCAACGGGGGAGTTTGCATCTGGACTGTCTCCCGAAGGCCCGTGTATCCAAGCCTTGGTCCCCAGCCTGTAGGGTTATTGAGAGGCAGTAGGACCTTTAAGAGATAGGGCCCGGACCTGGCATGGTGGTGCACACCTGTAATCCCAAGCACTCTAGGAGGCTGAGGCAGGAGGATCCCAAGTTTGAGGCCAGCCTGGGCAACTTGGAGACTTCATGAGACGCTATCTCAAAATGTAAATGAAAAAGAGAAAAGACGGGACGTAGCTCTCCATGTGAAGACCCTGGTTTCAATCCTCACTGCTGGAAAACAGGAAGAGGAGAGGGGCCTGGTGAGAGGTCTTTGGCCCTTGAAGGGCTTGTGGGACGTGGTCTTTTCCTCTCTCTTCTCCCACTGTGGGAGGTGAGCAGTTTGCATCACCACGCACTTCCCAGCCTGCCACAGGGCCAAAGGGGCAGGGCCAATACCATGGACTGAAACCTCCAAACCTGTGAGTCAGAATAAACCCGTTCTCTTCACATGCCGGTTATCTCGGGTATATATCGCCGTAACAGAACAACAGCTACCAAGGCTGTATTCTGAAACTGCCTTTTCAAGTCTTGGTATGCATTTAAACATCCGAAGCAGAGCGCTTCTCTCAGGTGTCTGGAGCTCTGTTCTTAGATGTTTTGGCTTCCTCGATCTGGTTAGAAACTGTGACCTTGTATTTTAACGAGCACCCCAGAAAGTCATGACTCTTGAGCGAATGAAAACAAAACAACCAAACAAAAAGGAACTGAATATGTGTTAGTCTATTGTGTTAACAGTGAAAAGGTGGAATCATTTGATTTCCATTAGACACAGCTGTATCCTGGCACTCATGATGTCTATTGTTCTGTACAATGAAATCTTTTTTTTTTTCTTCCAGGCCACAACAAGCCTTTATTAGGGGAATAGATCTGCCGAGCTGTCTCTGAACAAATGAGGGACAAAAGTAATATGGCCGTGGCAGGGAGAGTCTTTTATAGAGACTGGAGTGGGACTTGTAGGGGCTGAGGCGGGGTTGAGTGAGGTAGTTACTAGGGATTGGAGGAGCCAGTGATGTCACTAGGTGGTAGGAGGTGAGCAAGTATTAGATTACTCTCTAGGCGGGAACAGGGGCATGCTGGGAAGAAGGGTTTGTTCTTTGGTGGGAGCAGCCATCTTGGCATGACGTCACACAGGGGAGGGGGCAAGGCACCATAGGAAGAGGGCAGCTACTATACATAATAGCTGCTGAGGTGGTGGGAGACCTATCATTCCAGGGTTTTGTTTTATGATAGTTGGACCAAGGTCTCTTTTTCTGGAGCTGCTTCCTGCTGACAAGGGGTGAAGATCGGGGCTAGACCTGGATCTGATGAGGCCCATGCCAAGTGGGGACCTCTTCCTTTTGCCTTATTGGCTGGTACCCTGCCATGATGAACTCTGTGACAGTCTGATTGTTGAATGTCCTCAATCGTTCCTGCAAGAAATTTTGAAAACAGAACCAGGCACAGTCCAAAACAGAGAATTAAACAGATAATACTGAGGGGTCCCAAGAGTAGTAATAGCCAGGGGAGCCATGAGCTCCAGAAACCAAATGTACCCCACCATTGATTAGTACCTTGGGGGGCATATCTATCTGGCCCATTGACTTTTAATTTTTTTCATTTGACATGCAATTTTTTTTATTCATTATTTACATAGGTTTTACAGAGACAGCTGGATGTTTAGGGGCTCATTTGTTATAGAAGTAAGAGACTGTTATGGAAGTAAGAGATCATAGCTCCTGATCTAAGGGCCCATGTGTCATGTCCTTGCTCCTAGAGAATGAGTGGGAAAGTGATAAACACATTATATAATCTTTATAATCCTTTTTTGGGGGGGGTATATAAAAGGTATATGTAACTGAGCAAATGTCTTTTGGAGGCCAACATACTGATGAGTGTAGTGTTACTATGAACCTGACTTGTCCTTTAAATTCAAGGCCATGAAAACACACATTTTAGGTTGACTGTTCCAGCAAAGCCATGGAATAGTTGTGTAAAGGCCAGTTTTATTCCTGTATTTCTCAGTTTTTGGAGGCCTCCTAGATATATTTAAAAATAAAGAGAACTGATAACCTCAACAAGGACACTGGCCAACTTAAGGCGATCAAGT